>JAJTUC010000005.1:924931-1089682 GCA_036971365.1 Dactylellina leptospora
TAACAAGTATATTTGGGTATCATTAAAATAATTAATTAAATAGTATTACCTAAATTTTTATATTATTAATAAAAGATTTTAAACTATTAAACCTATTATTACCAATATTACTATATATTATTAAAAATTATTAGATGATGAACTACTATAATTATTAAATTAATTAATATTTAATCATTACCAAACAATAATTAACACAAAAAACTAATAAATAAATTATTAAATTTGGAATTATAATATTTAATAATATTATTTATTATTTATTTGATTTTATACTTTATATTACTCTGATACTATTATAATTATTAATATAATATAAAATATGTACTCCAATTATTATATTAGTATATATGGTGGGCAGTTTGTTTTATCAATATACTGTATGTATAATTGCTTCGAGTAAGGGCATTGAGTATTCTACCTCATAACTATTACTTGCGGGCATACTGCGCACCTAAATGGTATGTGGGTCAAGTACAATATCATGGCCAAGGTTGACTGATATCTCTGGACATTCGCGATATATCGCAAAGGTGGATTTACAACTCACCTATGGAATTCTTCAGCGCACAGATGGCGTCACCGGTGACAGCGAAAAAAAAAACAACCCGGTAACCGAGTCTCCTAGTTTATAGCCTCCATTCCTGACTTCTTTTCATTCTCTGGTTTTACTAAGATCCCGCAAACGGGATATGTCACCGGTGACATTTTAAATAGCCCCTTCGGAATGCCCTTACTTCCACGTCAGGGCATATTTCTGGTTCTCCAACCACGTCGCCGCATTCCTTGTGGTTAAGAAGAATCTGCGCAATTGCAAAAAAGTCCCTTAAATCCCGATTGGACAATATCGATATTCCAAGGAGTCGAATGGGTTTTTTTTTCATATGGAATTCCAGATAAGACAATCACAAGAAAACTCGTAAACTCGCAATTTTTCGCGACTCCAGCCAAACTCGACCTTCCCCTTGTATACGCATGTATGACCCCGTATCATCGTATTATCTCCCCGTGCTTGGATATACAAAACACCATGTGCCGAAGAAAAAAAAAATTCCATCAAGAGGAATGCTAGAATACTTTTCTTTCACTTTATGATATCCTGATCCTTGAATTTGCATTTGAATTACATTCCTGACGAGATAACATCTGAAACGTGGTCGGTGAGCGGCTACCTCCTTTCTACGGAAGGCAGCTATTTTTTTTATGGGATTCCTACTCTTTTAACACATTCTTTTAAAAAAGTGACGCGAGGTATCCTGGTCTCGCATTGTGACATTTGTGACGTCTGGCTTATGCCGGGACCGGGGCACTTAGCGAGCAAAAAAAAGGAACCGATACAAATACAGTGCTGCGATCGCGCAGCACTTGACTCGCGCGAGTCAAGACATCTAGCCGCACGATCAAAGACAAAAATCATCGAGGGACTATAAAATTTTCGAAAAGGCGAATTGAGTGAAGCGTACACGACCCTTCATCAAATCTCACCGACGGAGTTACTCGATCTTTTTTTTTTCTGTTTTATATGCTAGATCGGATTCGATGACTGACAATTTTATCTCCAAATTGCTGAAGGGGGAGGCGTAGATGCCTGTTTGGCAAGCAATGTCACCGTAAACCCTGGGACCCAGCAGATTCGGAAACCCGCGACTCGCTAAAACTAAAGTGTATATATTGCTCCGTAGCATTCGAAATTAATTAACTTGGTGCGACGTAAGCATTGACTACATCAGGTAAATATTTCATTAATTCGAAGCTGGAATTCCCAGGACGTTGAATACCGGTGGATAGCACCATGTTCGGTGTCCGGCGACGGGGGGGAAATAGGTAAGGATAACATATAGCCCTCGGGTTAAATGCCGGGGGCCACCGAAGACGTCTTGTGCGGCACCATGATACTTCAATTTCACATGGCTCGGGGATACTCAGTGGAGTCCGAACTAGATCTCGAGAGACATATGTCTGTCACGAATAGATTAAAGAAAAGATGTCTTAAACATTTCAAAATGACGGCAGTACATACAGTATATTAATAAAATAAACCACCCACCACACACACTAACACAATAATTAGAGCACATATTTTATATTATATTAATAATTACAACAACACTAAAGTAATACAAGGTATAAAATCAAACAAATAATAAACAATATTATTAAATATTATAATCCTAAATTTAATAATTTATTTACTAGTTTTTTACATTAATTACCACCTAGTAACAATTAAACATCAACTAATTTAATAATTACAATAATTCATCATTTAATAATTTTTAATAATATATAATAATATTAACAATAATAAATTTAATAATTTAAGGTTTTTTATTAATAATACAAAAATCCAAATAATATTATTTAATTAATTATTTTAATAATATTTAAATATATTTAATAAAATTGAAATTTAAATTATTAATAAAATAAAATAATAATTTTATATTATTATTATTAAATTAATATTTTATAATTTTAGTTATATATATAAATATATTATTTTATAAAAAAATAAAAATAACATATTATTTATAAAAATTTAAATAATAATTTAATAATATAATAATATAAATTTATATTATAATACTTTTATTATTAGTATTATTAATACTAATATTATTATAGTTTGGTAATAACTTTATATATAATTCCTTTTTTATTCTAATAAAATATATTTATATTATTTGATTAATAAATCTATTAATATATTTATTATATATATAATTTAATTTAAAATATTATTTAATTAATTTTTAAATATATTATTGGTAGTTACTATAATTTATATTAATTAAATATTTATTATTAAAAATTATAAAATTTTATTATTTTAAAAAATAAATAATATATTTATATGTTTATATTAAATATATTATTATTAATTATTTATTTAAAAAAAATATTTTATATTAAAATTGTTTATATAAATACTATTTATATAAATATTATTTAATAATATATATATTAAAATTTTATATATTATTAATATTTATTAATAATATTTATTTATATTGTTTGGTATATATTATTATTACTTTATTATTATTAATACTGGTAGTGTGTAAATATCTGTAAATATATAATTTAAAATTATTATTAATAATATATTTATTAAATATATTATAAATTATAATTTTTAATATATTAATAATAATGATAATATTATTCCAAAACCTATTAAATTTTATTATATTTAGGATTATATTTTATTAAAAAAGTATAAAGTATTAGTTTAGATATTTATATAATATTGGTGCTTATAGTATTGATGAAAGTGTATTATTGCGTAGTTAGGGTACTGTGTTAGTGCGTGCGGTGGGCGGTTTGTTTTGTTAACATACTGTACATACTCGCTTGATATTGCAATAATTACAAATATCAAACTCCACATATTGCGGCATTTGCTGTAAAACCCACATCAATTCCCTGAAGCGAAAACAATCTTGTTATTCCGATCCTTACGGTGGAGACCGTTGATATCTACAATTTACTTGAGAATTGCCAATTTGGCGGCTAATACTTGTCTCAGTGTCTTGTGGTGTGGGGTATTCATTCGCTTCCGTAGGCTAATTGACAGGGACGCTGTCAATAGCGACCTCGTGATATTATATTATATTGAAGGAGCGAAATGGTCGGAACCCTTGTTGAATCATCGAGCTGGCTCGCACAAGGATAGGAAAATATTTGTGCCGCAGTGAGATATTGGATTTTAACACAGATTTGCGAGTCAGCGCTTTACTCGGTTTAAAAGCGAGGCGATATTGAAAGAGGCTTCAGCGGGGCTGATCGTTATCGCGCACTGATCACTAATGAATAGGCTGGA
Organism: Dactylellina leptospora; assembly: GCA_036971365.1. Classification (NCBI taxonomy): domain Eukaryota; kingdom Fungi; phylum Ascomycota; class Orbiliomycetes; order Orbiliales; family Orbiliaceae; genus Dactylellina; species Dactylellina leptospora. The sequence goes on from JAJTUC010000005.1 coordinate 928,755, forward strand.
TATATAACCTTGTAGCAAAATGGACAGATCCAACGCAGAGACCAGGATGCGCACCGGGTGCCATTTTGCCTTAAAAACTTATATCCCGTGATTAAATAGTGACCTGACCTTGGACATCCGTTTGCGTTTGAGAATCGACATCCTTTAAATGTATTTGATCAGCGAAGCGGGTATTTGATATGCTGGATTGCATGTACACACACACGTGTCCCAGCTGATATTTAGAAGTGAAAAGCATGGACCAATCCGGATTATTTTTGGTTTCAAAGGAAAATGGGTAATTATTACCGGTGAGAAAGGCTCTACTCTATAGGTTATACTTTTACATCCTTGCTCTCGAAGATCATTGATCAACTATTTCCGGGGAAGGGAGCCAGTGAAGCTCCTGGAAACGCGCATCGATGCTTATTTTGAAGTTTGTTCACGCGGACGACAACGTCTATAGACGTTTTTTTACGAGATATTTCATCCTTTTGTGCAATCTTATGCCGATGGGATGCGTTTGGGATATGGCGTGATGCTGAATCTTTCAGGTACGTCGGTCCGGTGATGTTGGAACCCACGTCCAGATCTTCGACGGGAACGTGATCATTCATGTTTAATACATAAATTGGTAGGCAGATGCCTAAAAATATATCGACCTCACGAAGATCGTTCAGCGCCTGATTTTAGTGAATTCCTTGATTGCGTATACCGGCACAACTACTTGATATTCGTTTTCATCAAATGACTTTATTGAACATTTACGTCCGGCGACGTGGTGTCTAAATTATAGATTTTTGTAGATAGCAGAAGATACTATAGACATGTTCTAAATCAGTAGCCCTGAGCAACTCCCATCTCTAGTGTCCGTATATGCCAAATCGGTTTGTTTTAACGACCGGAGCTACCGAACCCGCCGGCGCCACGTACAGACTCTTCCAAGTTCTCGACGACCATAATTTCAGGTGTATAGATCTGTGAATTTCGAAATAGTTAGCTATTTGAACGAGAAGACGTCTATCTTTTGGGTGTTACGTACCCTCTCCAAGATCAATTGAGCAACCCGATCACCTTCCTTGACTTCAAAATCCACGTCTGAGTGGTTATATAGCAGGATCTTGACCGGTCCTCGGTACTATACGTCGTGTCAACCCCGTAAGCATTTACTTGAAGAGATGTATAGAGTTATATCAGACGAAAAGCTTAAAAGAGAGTTCTTACATCAGCGTCAATGACACCGGCTCCTGTATCAATAAAATTCTTGGAGGCGAGTCCGCTACGAGGAGCAACTCTCCCGTCTAGATCATCCATTTCAATCCAACATCAGCTAATCAAGTACCATAAGACCAAGAAAGTTATTGGAATAGAGGGGTGTCATACAGCAGCCTTCGGGCACCGCCATGCTCAATCCGGTCTCAACTAGCCCCTTCCCACCCTTCGGAATAACCGTATCTTCGGAGGCATACATGTCATATCCAGCAGCGAAAGCCGATCCTCGCGTGGGTGTTCGCGCTTTCTCGTTTAATTTTTTGATGAGTAACGATGGCTGAGCTGCAATCGGCGCCGGAGCGGAGTGCTCTGCGGCCAGAGAAATGAAGTTCGTGGCAGAAGTGGGATCCGACGACATTTTCACTTTTTTCGCCGCAGAGGTTTCCGGTGGTGGGGATGTTGGGTTTTGGGAGTGAATGACGCGTTTTTCCGGGGGTGTAGCAGGGCGGACTGCGGGGGATTCTTCGACGGTTGGGTTTGTGGATTGAAGAGGAGCTTCGGAGGACATGTCAATTGGAGGTTTGGAGTGGTGGGAGAAGTAGGAGGTCGGAGCGAAGGGTCGAGGACGGGGTATTGGAGAGGAGCTGGAGCTGGCGAGCTGGAGGAATTTGAAGCTTCGCGATTGGCTGCTCGACGACGCGTTTCGAGGAATGCAACAACGTCGAAGGGACTGCATGTGTTGCAGTCGGTCTCCTTCTACGCGGATATATTAACGAGACTACGTATTGAGGTAGGCTTATTGGTATTGAACCGTCTATAGATTGAAGTGGTATTGAGGTATGGTATCAAAAGTGTGAAAGATTGGGTAAACATCATAGCTAAGCGGGATATAAAGATCTTAAAAGGACATTTGATTAACCGTGCACCTCACTCCGCTGACGAGACTCCGCTTCTATCCCTTTATAAAGTTGAACAGTACTCCGGTGTGGACATCCTCCTCTACATTTTCTTGTCCATTGCGCGATTATGCCATTCGTATCATGCCTCCCCGTGGAACTCCTTGGCTGCATATCTGACAACCGGACGCTGAATCTCCTCCACGCAGTGTACTAATCTTAATTCTGCAGCTCTCATATATCTCGCTCTTTTCAATTGTGCATCCGTGCCCTCATCGTTTTCATCCAGATATTTAACTTTCTTGTCTCTTGCATCGCCTGTCTTCTTCAACACCCTGTCCATGCTAGCCAGCACCAGTTCCGCAGCTCTAGCCAGCGGCAAATCCGTAGCTTGAACATCATCGGGGCTCATCCAACTCGACCGTTCAAGTAACCCTGCGCTAGCAGCAGCTTGTCGGAACCTTGATACCAGGAGTGAAGCAAACATGTCGCCGGTACCCACAAATGGACCTTGAAGCATCGGTACTGTTATGCTGAACGCTCGCGGTTTACCATCTGCCGTCATTGATGAGCCGATGCAGATGTACTCGTTCCTATTTACTAACGATTGGATTGAAGAGATTATAATGTGTGGGGTTTTGAAGTCGGCATGTAGTTTTGTTAGGGCGGTGTAGGCGTCCGCGGGCGAGGTAAGCTTGATATCTGTGAGCCACCTATTTGTGTTATTTAGCTTTTGCAGGAGATTATGGGTAGAATGTATGGAATACATACTCGACCTCATATTGGTTAGGGGTTATGAGATCCGCTAGAGGTAAGAGGCTCTTGTATACGGGAACGACCATCTCGCTGACATATAACTTTCCAGAATCACCCATGACGGGATCAAGCACTACCGGTGTCTCCTTCATTAGCCTCCAAGTCCTCGCTGTAGAGCTAGCTCTCCTTCCTACATTGTTTGTAGGGCAGCAGGTGAAGCTCTATGGATCACCTACCCCAGAAGAACTTGTTTTTGCTGTCACCCACAATCCCAATCTGCTTTAAATCTTTCGCAACCCTGCCTACGGCTTCCAATCCCTCCGCACCAGGTACGTATCCTGTCGCCAACATATCAAAATCTGCCAATTCATTCCCCTTCAAGCCTTCGTACAAGTCATCGATCTCGCTCGGCGGTATCCTGGTCCCCGTCCACTTCCCGTACCCGGTGTGATTTGAAAATTGGACGGTATTTAAAGAACAGACTTCGAGACCGAGGAGCTGCATTACGAACGTGGCCACCGAGTTTCCGACGTACCCGGAGACTACCTGTGTAACCAAACCATGTATGAGAGGAGTCTTCGCACGATATAGCTGCTGTACCGCGGGTGAAAAAAACCTACATGGCTAGCGATACTGAGCACCCGAGTCGGTGGGACATCGTCGATGTTTGGCGGGGTAGACGGATCAGTTCCTCCGGCCATTGCGAGCGTCTTCGAGCGGTTGGCAATGATGCGAACCCGGCAAAGGTGTTTACGTACGCGAACAAGCTTTCAGTTGCGATCGGGTGGATGTTACTGGGAGAGAGAAGAAAAAGCGAAAAAAAGAGCAATTGACAGTTGCGGCTCCGCCGGAGATAAAAATGGTCTGTGCCATGGTGGGGTTCTTTACCAGACATGGGGAGAAAGGCGGAGGGGAGCTCTCTCGTCGTCGTCGACGGGTGTACAAAATGCGATATCACATTTTCTCGGGAGCAGGCTGAGAGTAAAAAGCTATCCGGGAGAGGACAAGAGAGTTATATGTGGTTCGTGATATGATACTTTTCGTCTACACTAATGCCGTCTGTCATGTCATGTTTGGCAGCTTCCAAGCCCAAGGTCCGGTTTATATAACGGGCAGGAGAAATTCAGCCTAGCATGCACCGGGTCGCTCTCCAATTGGACCGGACCGCCAGGCCTGCATCAGTTCCAACAGCTTTTCCTGCAGCCCACTTCTCCAGCCCATGAAAAAGTCACCGTCGAATGCGAGCTTGGACGGGTGTTCGATTCATGTCCGTTGCTGTTATCTTATCACCGCATCTGATAATATACCACACCAGCCAACGCATTTGTACACCCATGTCACTCCTCGAGGATTGGTCCGGTTATGGCTTTGGATATTGGAACAACTGGATCAAGTTGTTAAGCGGTTGGATTAATCATGTCCTTCATTGTTTATGGTGCTGGTACTTGCCAACAAAGAGGAATATATTTGAGCAGATACAAGAGCAAGAAACTAATAAGTAGTTCCTATAAACAAATGGCTGATCCACCTAGACTGGCCAGAGAACCAACCACAAATCTCTCGGGTACATTAAAGGTATCGGATGCGTATCCTACCTCCCGACCCTGGACTCAAATCACTACCGCTGTCTAAGCGCTATATTCGTAAACCATCGTTTTTAGAATACATTTGTTACTCCTCGAGGATTGGTCCGAATTAATAAGTATGGTTATATTAATGCCCCACTGGCGTTGGATGCGCCTGAGCTTGCCACATTTGCCAAAACGTACCTCGTTCCATAAATGCAGCTTTGATTGCCGTGGGAAATGCCTTGCCCGCGACCGCGGTTATTCTAGTACCTAACCCGTGTAGAAGAACGCCTGGAGGATCCACGTCCCTGCTCCACCAGTTAGGTTTATTCTCCGACGTGGCGTTGTAATTAAGGACCATATAGTGTCAAGTATCGGTGCTACACCAGTCGACGGTGGACTCGACCAGCGGACTCCATGACTTATTGTGCATCAGGTAGCGTGATCGGAGAATCGAGCGTGGCAGCAGATAACGTGGTGCCATAGCCGGATGGCCTGATTACGAAAAATAAAGCAACTTTCGATTTTAAGGTGCTCGCGAAGGCAGTTTAATTCGATTTGGTATCTCACTACAAAGGAATGCGATCACAGTCTCAAAAGCGGGGTGGTCTACGATATCGTGCAACGTGAATGGTCCATATATAAAGCACATATATACGAAGGAAACTAATTATAATAATATAGAAATCTTCGCGTCTTCCCTTCTACCCCAGGTAAGACTCTTTCGGTCGGGATTAAATTGAGATATCGATGTCGGGCGTCATTTTGGGTACACTGCCCTAATATGAACTATCAATTAAAAAGAAGAATCTGGAAACCAGAATGGGTGTGCTAGGATTGCGAATTTGAGATTATGGATGAATACGGAAATTCTGCCTGGTCTTGAGCAATTTATGCTGATAACCATGGGTAGTTGCGTGGTGGAGGATCACAGCGTTTGGGGATTACCAGCAATCCGGTCATTTGTGAGCTGGGCAGATCTTGGAATTTTAGATAGTGTACTGACTCCAGCCTGTTATAACATGGTATCTGTTTCGGTAACGTCGTTTCTATCACTTGAAGCTCGTTTGCGAAATTTTCTTGGGGTAGAAGAGAACATAATCCTTCATGTATGCTGCGCATTAATATGATCAGGCATATTTTGAGGCTCATAAACGGAGACGCTGGTGTTGCAAGACCCCGACCTTCGAAAAGCACAAGGGCAGATCTAAAAGGAGCAGAGTTTCGGATGGGATTAACTTATCAAAGAAAGGAAACCCGATTTCTTTTGTTAAAAAGGGGCTTGATTCTGGTATGGAATACTCTATTAGAATGGGGGCACGTGCTTTACGAAAGTGTAAATTGAAAGCCTGGTGAACGGGTTCCTGTCTCGTGGAACCAGAAGCTCTTACTTTATAGCTGAGCTAGCTAAGATATCAAAAAAGGGTGGGTACCTGATTAGGTACTCAGACATCTAAATTTTCTGTCGCTAAATACTGGCCTCAGATCAACTCAAAGTCGGAGAGAAACAGTTTTATTCGGCATATGCAAGATCTTTCGCTTGCCGGCACGGATGGAGTCTCCATCGCGGCCTCCTGCATAATCATTCGAGGACTGGGCTGGCCTGGCCAGCTTTGGAATACCAATTCTTGGTTCGCTCAGACCCACTTTCCGTCATAGACCAACACAACGTCATGGGACTCGAAGGACATGTTTGAACGAGAGGGCGGTGCCCTCGAAGATGATATCACGGGAGCTCGTCGGACCAAGCAAGAAGTCGACTCTTCGTTCTGCTGCTGGGTGTATACCGACGGCTACTTCGCGGCGGCACAGTACGTCCATACATACTGCCGCCATCTGACTCCATGACATATGACTCTGTGGAGGAGCAGATGGTTACCTGAGTGAGCTATGCGCAGTGCGGTTCACTCCCCTCCACCAGGTCAGCGTGTGCCACCACCTTTTTTCTCTGCCCCTCCTCCCCTCCTTTGATGGGCACAGCAGCGCCGACTATTTCGAGCAGAGGCGATTAACCAGCCACGGAGCCAGATCCCAGAGGATAGCGAAATCTGAGGTTGTCTAGATCCCTCACGCGGCCCGCTCATACGCAGGTACGGTTTCCATCGAGATATCCAGCGAAGAGCTGACGGTATCAGGGGGCTCTGCTATCGAAGCCTGCCGGGGTGTTTGATCTGGCGGGGACTGAATTTTCTTCGCTTTTGGCCCGGATTTCGTTGTAGTCTGGCTGGCCTTTTATCGACTCGTCCTCGGAATTACATATCCTTCCTTCGAAGCGATTCCTCCGCGATAGCGTTCAGCGACGTCTCTTCGAGTGCAGTTTGGTGCAGTTTTTCTTTCTGCGACTGGCTGGTAGCTAGCGTACGTCATATTGTTATTTGTGGTGGTTGGCTGGTGTGTATATATTCCCAACGTCGCCCGCAACACATTTCCACTTCTCGACCCTTTCCCACCTGTCGACGGCACCTGCCAACAACCACAACCAGCCCGTGCAGCTCCATCCAACAGCTCTCCATCTGGATATCCTTCTCTCCATCGCCCTTCCTTCTCCTAGAATACACGACAAGCCTGCGACTCCTCACCATATCCTTCCTGTTGCCACCGAACGGATCTTGCTTGTCTTCACATCTTCTACAGTCATCCCGCCTTCAGCGACCCCGCATCCACCTCGCAAAGCATATCCTCCCCGACTCGACCTCAAACTGACGGCAGCTCCTGCCATTAGAACGTAGCCATGTCGTACCCTCGAGATGGGGCAGGGTACGGCCATGGCGGCTACCATCCCGACATGCCACCCCCTCACCTAGGCGATATTCCCATCGACCCCGATGAGTTCCCTGCTGTAGCTCAGCACTTGCAGCATCTACACATAGGCGGCTCTCACCCGAGCTCTTCAGCGGGATCCGCTGGGTATCCTGAGGATGGTGCGCGTCACATCTTCGTTGGAGCAAATGGGAGCCATTACTACACCAACGATGCCCCTCCGGCTCCAGCTCCGTACACCGGCTATGGCTACATTCCGGCTCCTGAAAGTGCCTCCGCACCCGCACATGCATTCGCTGGAGCTCTGAGAAGCCCGGTTGAATCAGGATTTCACGGTATGGGTTATTTTGATAGTCACTGGCCTGCTTATCCGTATCCTATGAACCCCACCCCTACTCCCATGACTTATAATCCGCCGCCGAAGCGCTTTGCAATCACCTCGCCAGGGACTCCAACAACATTCTCACGCCCCTTCCCACAAAATATGACACCGACACCACAATCTACGACAAGCGCTTTCCCACCACCGACACCGCTGTCATTACCTCCCCCTTCACCCGCGGTATCTTCATCAAGTTCCGCAAAACAAAGATCAGAAACAGGACCATTTCCTCCAAATAGACGTTTCAGTTACGATGACGGCACTGCTGCGCAGCTTCATAACCGCATACGCCAGACGTATGACCAATACATGCAGGATTACGAAGGTACGTCTAACGGCCTCGGCCATTGCCTCTGATAAGGTTCAACACGAAACCAGAAGCGACTCTAGACGAATCCCTCGATCCGCATGTTGCTGCGCTCCTGTTGTACTAGTATACTACAGCATCCCCTTTGTTCCGTCTCTTTTCTATTTCTGAACTTCAGCATATGCTATCATTAATATTTAGAAGCCATACGTGTGGACTGATTTGGTACCTCTTCTTAGGCCGCGACTCGAGATACGACATTGGCCCGGATGGTTATGAAGAACCTAGCCGTGGGAGACGACTTCATACCAACTACTACAAGCCATCCGGAGAATATATTGTTCCATCGGGGACTGTTCCGCGAACAACTGCGAAAACACCAAACCATGGAGGCGACACTGGTTCAAAGCGACAGGTTCTAACTCATCAACCACGACCCCCTAATTCTCGTCATAGCTCCTCGGAGAGCGGTGATGCCGAGCCTCCATATCATACGGGTGGCTACGACAATGATTACAATGGCGCCGCGCGACCTAAGACGTCGAAATCGCGGCCGAATTCCTTTTCGTATCCGCCCCAGGACCCTGCTAACCGATATCGCATATCGGTTGCTAATGATAGCTTCGGCAGTGACCCGAGAGGGTCTACAGGGTCGCTCGGCGGGACAGGAAGTAGACATTCGAGCAATGCTATGGTTACGCAGCCAGGTCGATACTACTACGATAATCATGGTGACAGAGGCCCCGCTGTAATTCAACCATCTGGCCCCGGGAGAGACCGTCAGTATTATATGCCAAAACAGTCCCGACCAGTCGGGGATGGCTATGAGGGCTTCTCCTATTACCCAGCTCCTGATGACAGAGCCGAGTTCGAAAACATGAAACGACGTCATAGATCCAAGAGCCGATACCGCGGCCAGACTCCAGGTCCTGAATCCTCAGATATACCACCGAGTTCTGAAGACGACAGTAGGGTGTATAGACCTTCCACAAAGAGCCGACCTCCCTCACAATCTCCACCCCGACGGGCAAAGTCGCGTAAAAGGCACGACTCTCCCTCGCCAGATCGCTATCGGCCCAAGTCACGGATGAGATCGAAGTCACGCCCCCGGCCTGAGATCATTCAATCCAACCGTCCCAGTCATCTTGAACCCGCATTAGGTGGAAGCGGGCAGGTCTCTTCTCGTCCTAAAACCCCAAACCCCGATCCAGTAAATTCCGAAGAGAAAATGTCAAGAATGCGGGAGATCGATAGAGAGCTGGCTCGTATGGACCAAGAGAGGCAGAAATTAGAACAAATGGGGCGTGAACGTGAGTTTTTGATGGAGCAACATCGGAGAAAACAGGAGGATGAAATGCTCAAAAATGGACAACCGGTTGAGGAAACCACAGAGAAAGATGGAACGCGCCGAAAACATCGACACAAGTCTCGTCATCGTACCCACGATCACGACTCTCGGAGTACCAGTAATGAAAGAAGTGGACGTGACACTGACCGGGAAGAGCGTAGCAAGGGCCGAAGGAAAGAAAAAGAAAAGGAGAGAGATCAGGATAGAGAAACTGAGAAAGAAAGGAGCAGAGGCGAAAGGGAAAGAGATGGCGAGCAAGAAGCCCTCCGTTCTAGGGAGAAGGAGAAGGAGAGAGAACGACATAAAGAACGAAATCGGGAGGAAAAGAGAGATCGGGAAGCTGAAAAGGCACGGGATAAAATCCGCGAAGAGGGTCGCCAACCGAAGGCTGAGCCCGCCAGGGTTGCTGATCCAGCTCTGGACAATCCCATGATCGAGAATCTTAACCCACGGCGCGAGCGAGCTGGTATACAGCCTGGCCAGACGTTTATTCGCCCCGATCTACGATGTGCTATGATGAGCATCGGACTCTGTGTCGTTGAACACGATCCATCTGACGACCACGCCCATAACCAGTTACTTCGACTTGACTGCGGTCACGGGTTCCACGAAGAATGCATCCGAAGCACTGTTTCCAGCAAGGAGAGAATCCCGATGGGCGAGGTTGATTTGGAGGCTGACAAATTGTGGTGTGAGCGTTGCAGGAACTATTATGGGAAGAAAGCCGGGAGGTAGGCTTTCCCCCTCAGGGGTACTCTCTGGTGGTGTCGAATGTTTGAAGATTCGACCCTGTCTAGCCCTTGTTTATTTGATATGATTATGAGGAGGATTTTGAATTTCGCGATGAAATGATGAGATATGGGTATGAAGTTATGATAACGGCCTTGTGTCTATCTTTTGCTCGTTGCTCATATTTTTCACCTTTTCATGCCTCTTCTACTTTTTTATTGCCCCGGTCGTACAAAAGAACAGGCGTCACTCCTCACATATTGGATTTATGTTATTTAAGCGATGGATTTGTCTTTCTTTCCCCTTTATCTCTTCACTTCTGTTACATCTATTACTCCTCCACTTCTATCGTCTTATTTTCTTTTGTTCTTTGATTTGATTGGTTACTATTATTTCATTTGTTTCTTTCGAGTATACTGTTTACATTTGCATTTCCGGGTTTGACTGCAATTTTCTTCAATTCCTTTCTCGTTCAAATATGATAAACTGCATGCCTTTACTTTATTGTTTTCGAAAGTATATGTCTGAATAGCTTCTTATTATTCTTCTATTTTTATTTCTATTTCTATTTTTTTTGTTGGAAAATTTATTCTTGGCAACATATACATCCATTACCTCTGATTCCAATGTTGAGAGTTAGGTCCGAGTAGAGTGTAATATTAGTCATTTAATCTGAACGATATGCCAAAGGTTCGTAAAATCGTGGTAACGGACTTAGAGTATAAAATACCATTACGCTTACTTGCAAATCGAAACCTCGAGAGCCAATCTCCGCGAGCATTCTAGTATATCTTCTAATCACCGAGGATAGAATTTGAATTGGATGTTTAACGACCAACGCGAAATATCGTTACTCTCGCGAACTCACGTTCCGGAAAATGGAATTCGGGATGCACTTTTGGACCCCACGAGCAATAGGAGGATCGCGGCGCCGATTTGATGGGCCGCCAGATGTGTAATAAAACGACATCTTAGAAGCTCAAACTTAAGTCCAATACAAAATTGAGACGTCGCCGAGGCCCTCCCCTTTCCCCTAGCTTCGGAACGCGTCTGTTGTAGAGACTTTTCTTCGTAACATCTCGGAATATCAAGACCACTACGCGCGAAAAAACCGGTCTTTGAAACAAGGACAGCGAGGTCCACGATGCTGAAAAGGGCGTTTCGCAAACTCCATATATCGAAAGATGGAGAAGAGGAGTCAATGGGGCATAACTCGACCACGAAAAGTGACCGGAGCCCTGGTATAAGCTCGCTTGCGAAGACCGATTCTACAATCAACCATACGGTAAGCATTAAACAGCACTCAGTGGATCCACCGCCATTCTTCAAACTCTCGTTGGATATTCTTATCATAGTATTGAGATACACCAGCTTCAGCGACAAAATCGCGTTATCGCTAACGAATAAAGGTCTATTACATTTGTTCCCGCGGCCTCAGACCTGTTCAAACATAATTCCAGGCTCCGTAACAACAGAATCAAGTACGGAAGATGACCCATCAATTCTTTCTGTAAAGAAGAGGGACGAAGCGTCGTGCGCGTCTCGCATGGCTCGACAATTTATATACCAGGCACCAAAAAATCTTTTTCCATCGATACCTGGTGACAAAGATAGCAAATGCCCGTATTGTAACCATAAGCTATGTTCGCTAGCAGAATGCAGTTCGGCGATAATGCTGGATAGCACCACCGGAATATTCTTCAGACCCTCAATATACCCAGCCGAGACCGCGAAGTTCAAATACTCAGTATCTAAAGACGTATCACAAGAAGAAGAAGTGATCGAAAGTGATATACCGGAGCCTCAAGGTACCTACTATTCAACGATATGGTGCGAACACCACAGGTGTCCGCGAGAATTACTCGCGGATTACAAAAAGTACCACGGCGCGAAGCACAACTTCGGTGACGAGAAGTTTCTCTCGGAATATTCTGATCCGAAAAGATGGTACGCTATGAGCATGAACCGCCCGATAGGAGACGAAGTAAGTACTAGATTCCTCATCGGCGACAGGAAGCAATACCCGTTATACCTACAAGCGGCCGCGGCTGGGTTTAAGGCAAAAAATAGAGAGGACAGGCCAAAGTGGAACTCAGATATAAAGACCAAAATGGAAAAGAAGGCGTGGTGGGAACCAATATACGAAAGAACCTTTTTCGAAAGCTTTTGCCGACATTGTCTTTTACCTGTTCGATATCCTACTATATATACATGGCGACGAAATTATCAGAGTTGGGCGGCCGCCACTTGTCGATGCGAGACTCGACCGGGTTTGAGTGGCGGGTGTCACCGATGCGGGATCGTTAGCGTCAAGTTTACCATGGTTGAAGTTTTTGAGTTATACCGCGGCAGGCATCCTGACGAGCGACTGGATACGGATACGATGCAGCGGAAGAATTTCTTCTTATACCTCGCCACCGAATGCCGCTTAGTAAAGGATATTCGCCACCGATCGTTACGACTGCAACCTGTCAATGTCGGAGAAATGGAGAAATGTTTGAAGATTATTCGAGGGTTGGACGTGCGGTTGGTCGTGAAATCGAGGGTTGGATTGCAGGATTTGGAGTATATAACTTTATTGTGGATCATGACGCTGCATAACAGAGCTGATGAAACGACCGTGGGGCATCATTGTATACAAGAGTCTAGTTATATATTTTTGAAAGGTTGGTATGGGGAGATTGGGAGGGATATGGCTAGTCAGTGTTTGGATGATTCGCCTTGGAGGGACCGAACTCGATTGTGGCCGTTGGTACGAATGGGGAAAGATAGCGATTGGATACACGGCAAGTAAGGGGTTTTTAGATAGGTATGTATACTTATATAGGCTTATTTATCATTCATGAACCTATGTGACTACTCAGTCATATAGCTTCATGAAGATGGATGTTGTTGTCACGTTTTAGTTAGATGAGTCCGACAAACTTGATCCAAGGCTTGAATTGCATATTCCACTATCTGGTGTAAGCAGCATGGATTCACACGGGATATAGTATGAGACTAAGCATAGCGAAGGCCTTGTCCTATATCAAGATACACCTCGAAATACCAATACCCAGCCGAGGCCGCACAGATGCCGCAACACACAAGTCGACCGGCACCGCGTTGGAATTCCTTAAAGAGAAGCGCATCCGCCACTTTTCCCCGCAACCCTGTGCGACCCGACATCCGACGTTAACTCAGATTAACCAACAGCCCTGCAGGCGAATTCTTAGGGAGAGAGGGCACTGTCATTTCTTCCTCATCCCAATCTCTTTTCAAATGAGCTTTACCGCGATACCGACAGAAATACTTCAGTATATTGGACAATTTGTAGGTTGATATCAAAGCTAATCCCGCTTCCTTGGGCCCCGGAACTCTGCGGATCCTCTCACGTCGTGTTTTGCGAATTTGATGTTTCTCTGCTAACGAAGCGAGTTGCGTTAGTTGCACGATCCCGAACTCGCGATCTTGATCAGATGTAATAAACGACTCAGGGGCATATTTTCTCCGATTTTATATCGAAACATCGAGCTACGGGTGTACGGAAGGCATCTATCCTACAAGGGCAAAATATTTCCCAAGTCACTCGTTTCGTCCGATTCCCTCGATTCCTTCAAGGATGTTCGAGGTATCTCGATCTTGGGATGCGACCACTCATTCGCGAACGACAAGAATGACGACGACGCATGCATTATTATTGATGTTCGCAAGGTCTCCATGGTGATTCCACTACTCGGTGTCATCAAAAAGATACCCGTCGGAAGACTGCGGACCTTCGAGTATGCGATTACCACCCCCGTCCGTAAGATTCCGGTTACATCGAATTTCTGATATCACGAATTCTAGGTACAAAGTTAACTTCCCGATAAACCGTCAACTCATCCTGCAATCTTTGGCCCTACAACCAAACATTGTTTCTCTCGAAATCTCGTTCCGAAGTTCTTTCCAGCGAATATCAAACAATGATGTTCTTAGAATCGAACTACCGCATTTAACTCATTTCTCCGTGGATAGCATATCCGACCGAAGTGACCTCGTTATCATAGAAAAGATAATCCTGACGGCCTACAGCCTAACAGAAATTGAGATGTCATGGGATCCAAATTACCCTGGGGTATCTTGGGATGACCTGTCGATGGTCTACCTTCCCATCATCAAACATAAGCCACGTGTCTTGAAGCTGGGGAACACAAGGTTATACGAACAGCTTTTTGATATATTCGAAGGGCTACAAGAATTGCACCTGAAGAAGTTTGATACCCCCGAGGGTGGTCTCGTCGTCGGTGACAAGGTCCTATCACTCAAGAAACTACTCATCATGTCTGTCCCTGAATTTTCAACATTTTATGTCGATGAGATCGTTGCAAAGATTAAACCTGGTTTAGAGGAGTTTCATTTGACTGTGGAGCACATCGACCGAGATGGAGGTACCGAGGTCAGAGATACGATCCCTATCCCTCCCGAATACATCCTACGACACCGCGAAACCTTGAGATATCTATCTCTATTTGAGAAAACTTCCCAAGGAAATATGTTCATCGATCCTGGACCAGTTTGCGATGCGGAGCTTGAACTTTTCAAACAGCTGGAATTGAGGGAGTTTGCAACAGCGGTGAATTTCTATTGCCAACAGGTTCTTTTCCCTCGTTGATTTCGTTGTACAATCCTATATTAAGCTAATCGGTGGTTATAAAATCAGAGGACGCCTGCTTATTGGAGAACATTTGATATGAGTCCAGTCGATGTCAATTACAGCCATTACGCCAGCCTAGACAAGCTCTACATTGTTCCCGACATGATATCTCTGAACACTCAGATTGAAAACGACCAAGACGAGTTCTGGGAGTTGAATCCTAGGAATATCCTTACTTACCAGATGGCATCTATCGTTTTGGCGAACATTGGCATGTACACAAAACAGATGCCAAAGATCAAGTACATCATAGTCGGAATGGGTAATGCTTACGCCGGCCAGAAGGTATTTGAGGTGACTTGGTTGAAGCACGCGCCGCCACGCCAGAAGGGAAAGAAGGGAGCGGAGACGAAATATTTGTTTGCTATGAGTCCGCCTTATAAATCGAGCGACTTGAGACAAGAAGGTGTCGATTTTCGTTGTTTCGAAGGAACGAGATTCAATAGCGAAGAGGATAGGAGGGTGAGAAGGCATTTGTAAAGTAATTCTCTACTGAGAAAAAAGGGGACAAAAATACTGTTCCCTAGACCGACAGAATACAAAAGTAACATGTATGTTTAAGATTAGTCTAATATCACTTAACTACTAGAAGTTTTCATTGTCGCTTTCGAGCTTTCTCTGTTCCGTAAAATTATCCGCGGGCCACTCTACACACAGACGAGGAACCAATCAACGTACTACTGCCAAGCCGAGGCTCCATTCTGCGGGTGACCTACCAATCCTCAGCTATCCGCTAGCCTTCTCTATGTTGCAGACTGTTACAAACCTTCCCCCAGTATTCCTCTACCACGCCCGAAAATTCAGGTCATTTTCATGAAGAGATATCACCGTAGCTCTTCTTGTTCGTGACATTAATTCCTTTTCTAGCTCGTTATCAGCTCTTGGAGCCTCTGAGTACTTTGGGAGCTGCTCTAAACAATTTTTGGGTACCAGATGCGAAACACTCAACGTCATTTACTGTCTTTAACTCGGTCTTAGACTGTTTTCAAACAAACAAATAGTGACCAAAAATCACACCGGCGAGTCGCTAATTGACTGCCACGGGGAGCAGTAATGGCGCCGGTCAATGAAAGCATTCCAAAAATATTGGACATCCTACCAGTGGATGTCCTATCCTATCTAATAGACAAGGTACTATATCTCCGATAACTAGTGACAACTAATCGGGAACGAATACTTGTTTGTAAAGCGCGGCCCTTCGAAAACCCACGCTGACATCCAACACAAATTCATAGATTATTGACGACCAAGAATCCCTGGCAGCGTTATCGGAAACGTGTCGCGCACTCCGCACATTTGCTCTACCAAGATTGAGATCCCACAATGTCATCTTGGATATCACTTGCTTGCTAAACGACGGGAAAAAGCAACACAGGGCATATCAAATTATTCTAGACTTCCTCCACGAGCGAAATTACGGAATCCCTTCTCATGTTCGAACTCTGGAAATCAGGGATAATTGGCCAGCACATTACTACTCAGAGAAAAAGAGTGACATACGGGAATTTGTTGAGAACTTTTATTGTTTTCTTGATAAATGTACTGGATTACGAAAAGTATTACGGGATGGGTACGAGCAACATCACTTCAAAACAACCGACCTGGTCCGGAAGTTGCTGGGGCTTCCCAAGTTGAAGGTTCTGTGCTTAAAGATTCACCAGGATGCGGAATGGTGCCACAACGAAACGCCGGTGTTCGAGGAATATGAAAATTCGAGTATTGTGCAGAAGGACACATCGTTAAAAGGGTTGGTGTGTTTTTCTATTGGGCTTCCAAGATCGCTTTCTCGACCATGGTGGGATGAGGTCTGGGCTCTTAGTAGAGAACTTTTGACTTCAAACATCCAAACATTGAAGCATTTCTGGGCCGATGGGCCGGACCTAGAAGTTATTGTGGATGGAATGGCTAAGAACTCACTTTCCGAACTCAGATTGGAAAGTCTTCGATTTCGAATGGGTTTCAACCCTACGAAGTTTAAAGAAGCTCTTGGTCTGTCTGAGAGTTTTACGAGGCGTAAAGATGATGAAATCGATGCAGCCACGAATCTCCGCCGAATTGAATTCCGAGACTTACAAACTGATAAAGGTTACGATCATTCGATACATACCTCGGCTGAGATACTTCAATATGCACGAACCCCGCATTTGAAGCGGTACCAGGTTTTTAGACTAAGGCCCGTCTTTGTCTATGGCGGTCCCAACCCTGCCAATCCTCAGGTGACATACGGACTGGATCACCTAACTACTTTCCGGGGCTTGGAATACGCGGACTTTGAATATTCCACGGATAGAGGATGGATGAGCGCACAGTATCGCATACTCGCAGACCAGCACGGCAAAACTCTTCAAACGATGAGAATGCACCATATGAGTCTGATTATATCCCAACTCGACACGTCTCAGCAGCCGCAGTGGCCACGGTTCTTAGTTTTACGACAATTAGAATTAACTCTAGATCAGACTACTCTATATGTCAGTTCCTCGACCGTTCTTCTTCCTAAAATACGTTAAAAAAAAATAGTCGATTAACATTTAAATACTACTTCTTTAGCCGGGGGTAGCTTCGCTTTGGAACATTATACGGTCTACACCCACCATGAAGGAAATTCAAATTACGATGTTCATGCGAACCTCCAACATCTCATTTTCCCGCCGTTCAGTTCATGACACATACACGGCCTTCCCGAGACGCATACTTTCCCCCATATACGCAACAGCACTTTACATCGAAAACCTCAACTCGAAGATCGCCTCTCCGAACCTACCCTACGCTACCGACGAACTCGTCTCGTCACCGGCTATAACTACGCCCTATAGATCCCTACTCGCAGATTCAGGATGCGATGATCTTCAAGTTAGTGCTTACATTAGCAGTATGTATCGCACTAAACGACTGCCGGTCGAATTGAGTAGGTTCCCAGAACCGACAGACAACTTTGTGCAAAACTTGCAAAGTGACGTTTACGTCTTCAATTCGTTCGTTAGTGGGGTGCCGGAGAATCTGGAGGTGTGGAAGTTAGAGTATGTTGACAAACATGAAACTCAGACGTCGAAGAGAGAGAAGGATAGCTGGAGAAAGGTGGATGGTGGGTGGGTGTACGAACCGGTTTTGACGCCTATTTTGCCATGGTAGATGGATGAAAAAAAGTTCGATGCTGTATTGTTTGAATATTTGGATACCACAGGTGACTTGAAATTTGGGGCTCGTTCTAACTTGATTTATTTTTCTAGCGATCTGTTCTTCTTTCTTTTCACATTCAAGTGTAGCTTTTGCTGGAATAAATGTTTGAAGTCAACCACAATACATTCCTGCAGCTTTTATAGCAACATAAAGCTCAACAGTAATTCAACGAGCTACCTCAATGCCGCGACATGTATATAACAGAGGCTAGGATACCACGACCCTTCATTAGCATATTATATAAAAAGACAACCCGATCCTGAAAAAGAAATAATTTCATGCGAATTCGCTAGAGGAAAGTTGGTAAAATCTCAAGATTCTCGGTGGGTTTAAAGGATACATTGTAAAGTCGAAAATTTCGAAGTTCTTCGAGCTTCTCCATACTGATGTTCGAAATCTCGACCAGTGAAATATGTGGAAACCAGTTAACATCAACTAAAGTGGACTTGTTTTTAAACCACTGAACCACAAATGACATCTGGTATCCGATTTCACATTGAAACCCAATCATAATAAATTCCAGCTTTGGCTTTGCACTGTAACGGCAAAATGCCGGTTGTACGACCCCTAAAATCAGCTTTAGAAGACGGTCTGTGGCTTTGCTTCGTGCGCCTTTGCCTTGTTTCCCTTCAAAGATGTTGTATTCATCTGGAATCAAGTAAAGAACTCGGAGATTCTTCATCTTTGAGAGAGTCGAAGCGGTAAGGCCAAGGGCATGATTCCCCTTCTAAAGCAAAATTTAGTGTCAGAAATTTCATCCCACACTATTTATAAATACTTTGATAATTCCGATTAAGGAGGAAAAAAGTGACAAATTGACTTACTACAAATCGGGACCTAGATGGTAGAAAAACGGCAATCGATAGCTCAGTAATCGCGGATATATCAAAGAAATCCGCTATCAAAAATTTCCGTTTGCATTCATAACCTGCTAATATCCGACCTCTCTCAAATTTGTAAACATCATGGAAGGCAATGTGCGATAATGTAGCGGAATGTTTTTGGATATTGGAGGGTTCAAGGTGGTGCTTGATGCGCCTGTTCTCGCTATCCACCACTTCTAGGAAGCGATCAACGTCAGGATGTTCCACCAGGAGTATAAGAGTCTCCAATCCAGGCTCCAAAGAATGAACCCACGGTTTGATATATGAAACTTCGGAAGACCTGGTGACGATATGGATGTGTTGCAGACGGAATCGAGAAGGTCTTAGAGTCTCCCAGCGACTACAATATCTCAGAGTGACAACCTGAATATCGGACCTCGACTTGAGAATCACATTCAAGAGTGCGTCGAGAGGAAGATGTGATAACGCGAGTGATCTCAGTCTAGGTAGCTGCGTCACCAGAGGTAAGTATATCGTGGCATGCAATAGAGCTGCGAAATTGTCGAAGTCATCCCATCCAAACTCAGACGGTATCCATACACGTGGATCTTTGAGGCGCAGTAAAGGAATATTTCCCCCATCGCTGCTTAAGAGAGCTAAGTCCACCTCGGCTAGCATGGGGGAATGGGCGAGAAATGCGTGAACGATGATGAAGTCCCCAACTCGGGCTTGGAGTCCGTGCATACGAAGTCTTTTGAGAGAAGGGCATTTGATATCTGAAAAGTTATTTGATAGCTCGGTTCCATTTCGCTTGTTTAGAACAATTGATATCGTCACCAAGTTGATATGCGTCTTGACGATGGAGGGGAGAAAAAATGGGCAGCCAGTGTCTGGAGAATCTAACCTATGAATATGAATAGGTATACTGTTAGTCGCTCAATGAGGTTATTAGATAGGATTTGGCTTTGACCAACTGCAAAGTGAGTAAATCCCCACGCCACGCTATGTTCTGGAGCCACCAATAGATTACCGACTCCGTGTCATGCTCGGGCTCCTCAGCACAGTCGCAGAAAGAGTGTTCCGAAGGCTCAGGGACGTTTCGATATACGCAGAATTTCTTGATATAATACAGCTTTTCCATTTTGTCTGCGGCGGCTAAATCTGGCTCGAAATCGATTGAGCGAGTTCCGCAGCTGAAAGTGGTCGTTCTAATGATAAACTTGGAGTATAAATGTGGTACATATAAGGTATGAAGCGCTTTGCTACATCGTACCAGCTGCGCTAGATCTCTTTTCTTGAGCTTCAAAATAGTAAAACTATATTAGAAACGTACGGTTCCGGGTTGAAAGCTCTGGAAGAACTTACAAGAGACGCTATCTCACCTGAAATCGCGGGAGGAACTGCTTCAAGCGGACAGGGCGGTGGGTCAAGCAGGATTAAGACTTTTCTCTGAGACTTCTCCATCGTTACTCCTATTAATGCAATCTCGTAAAGAATGGGGTATTTTGGTCATCAGGTTATTGGCGATGAAAGATAGTGCCCAGAAGCAGAAAACTATGAAAGCTGAATATGCAGCGAGGTTAGACGGCGGTTGGGTAAAAAGAGCGCGACTAAGTTAGAGAAGGTGATCGAGAAGAAGGATTAGACAATTGGTGTCAAGAGCAGAGTTGATAGGAGATTGCGATTTGTGAGTGCGAAGAAGTTTTTAAAGGGACGTCGCGTCGTATCTTATTGCACGCTTTTATTTCTACGCAGCGCCCCAAAACCTCTACGAACATCATGAAGCGTCTGCATAGGAAGCACCATCATTGGAGACTATTGCAACTTCAACATCAGTTTAGAAACATGGATTGGCTTCATTCTTAATACATGTTTCTCTCATATGATAAGTTCCATATCACTCGCAAACCGTGCAGAAAGCCCGTCCATTCCATCCCCCCTCTCCAATGCCCCCGTACTCCCCATGCCCCTCAACCAACTTCCGTGCAGAACGAACGGCGCCCAATAATATGGCGTGGCCGTTTCTTCCCTCTGCAATATATCCAAAATGGCCCTTCTTACTGTCCTTGCAATATCCCAAATCTTTCTCCTCCCGCCCCCTTCCTCAAAACCTGCGTCTTCATTATAAATGTCAAGAAGATCTTTCCTAATGCCATACAAAGACTCCCCAAATAATAATCCGGATTCGTTATCTGTCGGCCATAAAGTCGCAATCACACTTGCGGCACCAGCCGCCAATAACGCGGAGACGATACCGATCGGCTCATCGCCCGTCATGATCTGTTGGCCACCGCTTAAGCAAGCGACAACAGTAACCAACGGCGCTGTTCCCTTAGGAAACTGTAAATTTGCCATTTCTCTGCCATTGATCTTTTCTTCGTTACCGAGAACTAGATACCTTTGTAAAGGTCTAGGGTCAAGATAGTCCATATGTCCATGGAAATGTAAAATATCAGTTGTATTGCTAACTTCATTTTTGAAGGTATCCAATGTGCAATCGTCGTTTAAGACGACAGCTCCGCCAGATAGTGATTTCGACATTCTTTCCATACTTGACGGTACTAGAGGATCCGGGGTGCCGTAATCAACTTTCACTCCGATTAGAGTGGCGGGTCGGGTATACGCATCCGTTGGACCAGTGGTGTCCCCAGCTCTCGCGAGGCGTAATCTATTTACGCATTGCCGTAGGATAGAGAATGAAGGTGTGTATACCACTGGATTCCTTTCGATAAGGCTGACCCGTTCACCATTTTCGCCCTGCGATATTTGTAACGCGTGGAGGGGGATCCCGTGCAATACATTCGTCGGAGAAAGAACCAATAAATCTTCCGGTTGAGTGAGTTCCTTCAGAGGTATAAGTAAGTCATTCAGAATATCCAGGTCGTCGAAACTTCCTTTCGATTCAAGCGGCATGTCCTCATCTTTCAAGTATTCATTGACCCACGCTTTGACTTCTTTTAAGGTAATTTTGCATTTAAACATCTTGACTTCGCCTTCTTCTTCGGTCGTAACTGACCCGCCGAATAAATACCGTATCCTGCTAGGCTTGTATGTCGAGATTATTATATCATCGTCCGAGGTAATCCAATCGATGAACCATATATCCTGGTCGTTCTGTCGGTAGTTCCCCAACCACGTCATATCTTCATGTGTGGCGGGAAGTCCCATTGACATACCCAAGGCACCTCTAATCCTTGGGTATTGTTCAATTTCATCCATGAGATCTTGAATGTTTTCTCTCCGGCGGCTCACTCTTGCCGTCATCTCTTCGGGATCCCAGTTGTCGAGCGTATATCCGATTGGAGTTTTCATCATGGTCTCCAAACGATATATTAATGCAATTTCGCGGAAGTTGATCGATACTGAATCCCAAGGGTTCTGGAGGTTGGAGATATCGTCGACTATTCTGGTGAATGAATCCTGCCAAACGTGGCCGTGACCCATGATGCCGGAAAACGCGCGGGCTTTGGCTTTTTGAACCCACCACCACGCTGCTACTATATCAGGGATTTTTAAACATGCTTGGATGGCTACATCCGTCATGCCGCTGGTGTAGTCCCCTAACGATACAGCATTTGAAAGAAACGTGTCGAATTTATCACCTTTCGGTGCCGCGCGGAGGATTTTATCTTGTAATCTAGTAGCATGAACCAGCTTTTCGAGCGCCTTTTGAGGATGATTCTGATTAAGATGGCATATCGCTTCATAGTATAAAGCGTCGCAGTAATCCTTCGCCACTCCGTATTTCTCACCAACCTTCATGGCTTCCTTCAGATGACTGAAGCATATCTTTGTCCTTTTTTCGAGAGTTTTTGGTGGAACTTTATCTTGAGGTTCAGTGCCTGCTCCGATTGTGTAGAAGGATACCGCGAGAAGCCGTAATTGCATTTCTTCTATTTCTTGTGCTTGTGTTTTCGTTTTGAGGATTTTCCATTTCGATGGGAGTACCTTTTCGATTACTGCCACCGCTTCGTCAAGTTTACCTTGGATCTTGAAGAGCAATGATTTACTCCGTTGAACTTCATAATGGTAGGGTTCAAATTTGGTGGCATCCTCACGCATCAATCTTTCTACTTGTCGCTCCATAAGCCCGACAATTTTACCACCTTCCTCAACTGCCCTCTCAAGTCCGACCAATTTTTTATTCCCGATCAAAAGTAAAGCTTTTGTAAGGGACCACTTCAGCCATGGCTCCCACATGATCTCAACCCCTTGCGTCTCCGCAATCTTACCACCGATTTCTTCAATTAATTCATCAAACGCATCGGCCTCCTCATCTCCTTCAAGGATCGTCAAGCGTCGTTGTTTGTAGACGAGAATCTGCTCCCTGACCTCCTCGGCATCATGATAACGGAATTGGCGTTTCAACAGCGTCTCTGCTGATTCTAGTTCTTGTATACCCTCGTCGTAGAGACTCAATCTATAATGCGCCAGCGCCATACCCCGAAACCAGTTGACCTTCAGGTCGTGGTCGAAATTATCTCCTTGTTCAGCCTTGAACTTCTCCATGATGGCGATTGACTCCTCGATATCGTCCGTTGTTTTTAGATCAGCCATTGCTGCGAGGAACAACGTCAGGGTATTAATCGTCAATCCCGTCGCTTTTCCAAGTTGTCGCCACAATCGACATGTAGTAAGGGATATCTCCTGTGACCCGATCATGTCATCGTTGATCTTTTGGATGTTCGTTAGCACGGTGTTCATTCGATTCGGGTAATCCAGCTCCGTGAATTTGGTATATAGTCTACCCAAGTCTCGCACAATGAGGAGAATACGGCCGCTGAGGTCGAGTGTACGTTCGGAACTTGATAACACGCTTTTTTGACCACCGAGAAGGCACTCAAGAATATCTAGTTCACAGGGCGCTTCGATGTTCCCTGCTGCTTTGAAGAGTTTCCTAGCTTCTTTGAAATATTTTTCTTGTGCTTTGCTATCGGAGTCTTGACCGGAGAGTTGTCCGCAGCGCATTTGGCAGTAGCCATTGATTGTGTTACTGATGGATGATGGTGCTTTATATTCTTTCAGGAGTTTGTCAAGTTTTGTTTGGAATTCTTGGACGCCCGAAAGTGTTCTGATAGCGTTAAGTTTGGCTAGGAAGATAGGACCGCAGGGTATTCCATTTCCTTTTGGAATGTGTGTTTCTAAGATCTCAACGTGACGATCTTGGAGAGCGGCGAGGAGAGCAGGTTGTAAGTCGTCACCAGTATGTGATACTAGTATTGGAGCTCTAATGCTAACCGGTGGAATATCCTTTACGATCTCAAAGTACACCTTCTCAATGAGTAGCTACAGTTATATCGTCAGTAGTGCGATAACAGGAAGAAGTAACATATGGGGTGTGTGCATACAGAGAAATAATCTAAGTCACCAGCATCTTTATCTCTAGCCCATTTACCATAGGCTTCGATACCCTTTCTTAATCCCTCATTCCGATTCGATTGTAACTCCGGATCCAGCACCATCAATCTGATAGTCATGAAATCCAAAAGCTGCTTACTACCATCCGATAACTCCACAACCGCACTGTTCAATATCTTTTGTGACTGTACATAGTTCTCTCTCCCGTCACGGTGATAGCCTTGGCTAAGTTTTACGGTGCCGTAGAGGAAGGAGTACGAAGGGCATCTGGCGGAAAGGATCGATGCGGATCTATCGGCATCGAGAAGCTTGTATGCTTCTGTGAATTTGCCAAGATACTCTAGCTCGTGGACCGTGTAGAATAGCTCGCTGACACGTTGGCGTTCTGCGAAACTGGTTATCTCTTGTGAGGTTAAAGTCTCGAGCTCAAGGAGGGGG
Source organism: Dactylellina leptospora (assembly GCA_036971365.1). Taxonomy (NCBI): domain Eukaryota; kingdom Fungi; phylum Ascomycota; class Orbiliomycetes; order Orbiliales; family Orbiliaceae; genus Dactylellina; species Dactylellina leptospora. The sequence goes on from JAJTUC010000005.1 coordinate 953,167, forward strand.
TGAAGGGGTCTTGAAGTTTGCGTTGACATTGTTGTAGTTTTTGAGGCGTGTTGATGGGAGACGATGAGATGGGTAATGACTATGCGCAGCAGCGAATGTATCTCTCGATGAAGAGGGGGGCAGATGCAGGAGATATAACCGGCAGCTATCTGACAGCCTCGCCCCGGATTCCCATCTAGACCGATCCGCCTTGTGCCCTTTTTCGAGAAATTCTACGGGATCAAAAGTGACAACCTGCAGTCTGTCGCAGGTGCCTTTCGGAATCAACAGGGTCCCGTCGCATCTTGTATTCTTCTCAGCCGCTTCGCTTTTGTTATCGTCGCCGTTTAAACTTCCCCACAACTGATATCATTCGAGATCCTGCACGTCAGGGACGACGGGTGAAAATGACAGATATACATATGCGGCGCATTACGAGTCGCATGAGCCCCGAATCTCAAATCTTGACGAGAGGGAAGGCATCCGTCTAGGATCAATGTGGTCTAGTAGGAGCTCTGAGTCGAATCATGAGGTTGTGGTAGGCAGGGTTGTGCCTGGGCGCGGACCAGGGTTGCAGTAAAGACGCATATCACCGTATCATGCATGCAAGAGAGATGGCGCAAAGACGATTATATAACTCAGGGACTATCCGATAAAACAGCTATCGCATTACAGTTTCGCCAAGTCTTATCTTCGTGTTACTTTCAATCGATACATCGATCCGAACTCTAGATACACTGTGCTATTATCATGGCGACAGAGATCGCGGAATCCGATACCCCGCAGTCATCCGCGCAAGCCCCGCCCCCCATCGACGAATTCGCGAACGAATTCCAGCAAACATTCTCCATAGCGAAAGATCAACTCGGCCTCTTCTCTCCATCGATCCGGAATCCGTTGGGTGGCGCTGTGACCCGTGAAACAATAACCGAGCTCGAAATATCAAAAACATATCTCTCAGCGCGGGTGTCACAGGTATCCTATGGCACCTATCAGTCCCGTCACGCAGCGATAATTGTTATAAACTTCGTTTTTCATTCCGCGGACCATCGACGGCAGAGGTTTAAGGATGCCACCATTGAGATTGATTTTACCCAGGATGGTTTATCCAGGCGTGGCGATGCTTTCGCCACGGAAATCGTGCCAGTGAGCATTGCGCAATTCGCGCCAAAGCTAATCCATGGAGAGAAAAAGGCGGAAGATGTGACTTGGGGGTGGGATTTGAGGTGAGATCTCAGATATCTCTAAATCTGTAGTCGAGATATATAATTAGCATCGTATCCTAATCAATTCTATAGTGTCGGCGCAAACCTCGTAGCCGGGCCAGCTACCCTCGAAATCGCAAATTCGACCGTCTACCGTGAATCAAAATACAGTCGCGACCATAAACTCATAATTGAAGGGTCATATCGTGGAACTGGTCCGTCTAGGTTAGTCTGGTCCCTCCAAGAACGAAAACACGACGGCATACCACCAAGCTTTACAACCGCATTCATGGTGTTCCACCCAAAAGGTTATAAGTTCTCTGCAAGAATGAACGTACGGGCTTCCGTGGGATTCTCGTTAGATCCTAGACGGTGGAGGATCTTCGTTCCTAATGACGATGTCATGTACTTTCACGATGAGCATCCTAGGGGACCTGGGTTGGAGACCGTTGATTTTGACAAATTTGATTTTGCTGCTTTCTACAAAGATATTTTGCAGAAGGGTGCTCTAGAAGGTGGGAGCTACAGTATACTCCCTTGAAACGAAATTTAATCCGCCCTTGTTCTTTTGCTCGGGAGCACAGGCGTTTGGTATCGACTTCTTGCTTTCCACTATTTTCTGTATACTAGCATTCAACTTGACATTCTTCATTATTATTAACAAACGGTTCACTTTTCAAAAATGTATGTAGCCTCAGATCACGCGCCCAAGAGGCCCCCAAAGTCCTCAAGTTTCAAATCTGCAATGCCCGCATATTTATCAAGTAAGTCGTAATCATCTACCCGGTCACCCCATCCCATGATCACAGCTGGCGCAGCGGCAAACTGCTCCTCCAACCCCTGCCTCCCAAATACTCTTTCCTCCGCTTCCAATTCCTCCTCCTTCATCTCATCCAATCGCGGAAAAGTCTTCCTCCCAATCCCTCTCCACCCTAGATTATTGTACAAATATTCTCCGTCGTAGCTAGCGGTAAGATATGCCGGGACCCCATCATCCTTGGCTCTTCGCATGCCCCATATAGTGAGGATTTTCCCGTATCCTTTTCTACGTTGTGACGGATGGACCATCAATCGTGAGAGGTACCAATGCGGCTGGGAGAAATATTTTAAGTTATCCTGTACGGCATAATGTTTGGATAAGCGTATACGAGCCCCCGACGCAGCCCGGTTAAACTCTCCGTCATCAATATCTCTATCTTTAACATCATCTTGATTCTCGGTTCCATCACGTGTAGTATTATTACCTTCGTTCTTGTTGTGATTATCGTAATCTCGGTAGCTGCTATCAGCGATATTTTTATATTTAGATATCTTTGCATTGAACTTCTCGCCGATATCCCTTCGCCAAAAAGCCCAAGCGATTACTTTGCCGGTTTCAGGATCTTGGATGACGAGGTTATATCCGAACGGTGGAGTTTCATTTAGCTTCTTGCGGGATTGTTCGTCCATGGCGGATGTAAAATCCGCAGGATACTCGTGTCGAAACGGGTATTCGAAATGCGCTTGCGCGTGCCCGTCTAGGGCGTCTTGTTGGATTTCCAGGATGTCGGAGATATCGGTGGGCTTGCCGGGTCGGAGAGTCATGATATCGAAATTACTTCTTTCGTTTCGAAATAGCTTATTCAAGGTTTAAACGAATATAGGAATTTTGTTTATTTTTATTTTTAGAAGACGAGGGATGGGGATATTCGCTTTGTGGAACCTGGATAAATTGAATAAGATTTGACTATAGGTTGGTTGGTAGAGTCTAAGGGTTATCGAGGATACGATAGTGAGTGGATGCATGAGCTGAGATCGTGTGTTACGTTGTGGATATTCTCAATAAGCGAAAAATTTGAGATGCCAATTTTGACGCAACTACTTAGAACTGCAGGGTATGGGGGTTCTCGGGAAGCTAGTTCCTGATAGCTAATACTATAATTCCCTGCGATAATAAGGTATATCGGGCCCGAAACTAGCTGTGCCTTAAAGCTTTGCGATTTTCCTACGAGATGGTTTAGGAGCTGGCGTGTTTGAGATGACGCAGGATGAGCGTCCTCGTAGACGAAGGAAAATGGAGGCGTGCGCTGGCTGGTGTATGTGGCGATGTTCAGGGGAGGGTTTAATTAATCAATGTGAGGGGAACGGTTTCAGAATATGCGGTGTGGGTTTCTAGAAGGTCCTTCTTTTCAGGTACCCGGCCCAAACAGCTGGGATGGGAAAATATATTCGCTGCGGACGTGAAAATATGAAATTGGTTAATTTGGGAGAGTGTTATCCATGGTACGGAGGGAGTATTACAGCGCGAAATAGCAAATATGATACGCTTGGAGGACGTCGGAGCTTCTAGTGAGGCTGTGAGCGGTGAACCTTTTTCTCTGTGTGGAGGCGGACGTCGACGGGAATCCAGCCAGCCAACCTCGTCCGCTTCTGTCTTAATGCTTCCCTAACGAGATCGATCTAAAACCAAAGCGAGCATTCCGAGACTAAACAAGCCGCTTGGGCAACTGGGCGGGCGTCATGAACGTACGACTTTGCGCATAATAGTAGCTGTCGCTGTAGTTATGTGCGCGGTGGACCAAGAAGAGGTATTCACTCCCCGATCAATTTCAAACGCGATCCTCAAGGTTTCCGTTGAAACACGAAAGAAGCCCTGCTTCCAACCTTGCCAGCTGTCGTCATCGGAAAATTTTGATGTGATCATGTTACCAGCTGGCGATACCGACCGATTGATCATGGTTAATGATATAGAATCTATTTTTCGCGAAGACGATAGCGCGGACGTTCACATCGAGTCCTCATGAACGCAAAACAGACCCACGTTCGGGCCCAATCTCAAAATCGAGTCTTTAATTAGATCGGATATGGGGTATGAAGGTCATTGCTCACGGTCTCGATTGCTGCATCGAATCGATCCCGCTACCACTCGCGGTTGAATGCTCTGCTGCTAATTATGGGCCCGTTAAAATGCGAAATGGAAGATTATGTTTGCTCTGTGTGCCCGCCCTTGCATATTCGGACGCCCCCAAAAGCTCAAGCTCGAGTTTCGCCTTGTCCAATTCGGAATACTGGAGAGTACCGCGAGACCAAAGAGACAGGGCTCAGGGTCCCTTTTTATCCGAATGAACAGAAAAGATGGATATCAAAGCATATCAACAAGTTCGCAAACTTAGCCGGCAGCGGGACCGATGGGGGCACGAAAAGAGAAAGAGAGGCTGCATATCTGCATGCACCCCCAGAAACGAGCGACGAGGATTTAAATTGAACGCAAGGGGGAAAGTAAAAAAAAAAAAAAAAGAGAGAGACGTCAGCAGAGGCCAGAAGTTGGGGGTCGCAAAGCAAAACGCAGATGAAAAAGCGGCGACCTGCTGGCTGCAATATCTGCTACTTCTAAGCAACCACCTACAGATTGGACAGCCCATGTACGAGGCAGGGGCAAAATGGCACCTCGCAGAACCATCCCATGCGGACAGGCACCCCTCTTTGTCTCCATTGGTGAAGAATTTCCTGATCATTGATCAGTGAAAGGTCATCAGACCAAGGATATCGATGGATATCGGTGGATACTTTGCGCACAGACAGGTACACCCGGCCGAGCTCAGGCAGGAACGACCGAAGAAACAGGAAAATGCCACACAGAACCGTTCATCACTTCCATGGGTCTTTCTTGTTTGTACGACGTCCGAGACACATGGAAAAGCACTGTATGCTACTCACACGAACCCCTCGTGCGCGGCCGATACGGAGGCATTATCATGAAAAATGCAGGCACCGTCAAAGCGAAGGGAAGTGAGTTTGAGGGACGGTAGGTCTACGTATATGGCTGGGTGTCCCTGACATGAAATCCTTATGGTCGTTCGGGTCTCCATTTCCGTTTCGAAAACGTCTTCCGTCTCTCGACACGAGCCGTAGACTGATTCCTGCTAAGTGGCCAATGTCTAGAAGCGGAACCGTTAGATGATATGATTCTTACGGATACGTCTTTGTTTCATATTCTGCGGGGTACAGTTTAAAACTCTTACTCCCTTCTACTTCTACCGGATGGGCAAAGAGAGAGAACAGATCACATTCGCATCTGCATCTCTCCCCTCGAGGAATAATAGACAGGCACCAGGGCTCCCAGCCATACCCGTGAAAGATGCATCAACAGAGTATAAGCGAGCAGAAAAAGTTCGGATTTTTATACGGGCAGGATGTTTGCTCTTGCAGGGAAGAAAAATAGTACCGAACACCCCCAAGAGCATGAGAATAACAACTGATAGAACTTCACTATTTCGGTCTGTTTCTTCCTGACTAAGTCCAATTCAGCCGACCGTCTGGTTTCAAGTTTCAGGGCAGCAAGAAAAGCATCAGAAAGGAACGAGAGACCGCCCATAATATCAATCTTAGCGCTCCTTGCCCCGAACAAGCCCACCTGGCCCTGGTTAAACATGAAGGGGGTGTACAGCCCAACACTAGTGAGCTTCCAGGAGAGCAAGTGCTAGTGCTTCGGTTTCAGGCCACCAGCTTTTTTATATACAATAACTTCCAATCTCTGATTCTTTTCACTGCATGAATATCTCTTTCCCATAAAGTACAGCTTCTCGACAGATATACCCGAGAACCACCACGGTATAATCGATCTCGAGGCGAGCACTCGACATTTACATTCTCTACACTCATTCCACTACAACCAAACAACTTATCGCCACTCACTAAACACCGTAAGATTTCCCGCGACGGGTAATCTCAGGCTCGGAACATTGGCGATACAACACACTTGGGCCCGAAGCATAATAGAATATCGTCAAGATGGCTATGAGCTTGCACCTCGACGACCTCGACGAGGGGAAACCATGGCTAGAGCGCTTCAACAATAACTCGACCGCGAACGATACTCTCCCGCCCCGCACGAACAATCCAGCATCGCAGTTCCCCCTTCCGAACGCCGCCAGCAGTAGCTCGGAGGCATCCTTCAGGAGGGCGATAGCTCGCGGCCGGGAAAACGTAAACATTCAGAAAGATAACAACGCCCGCCTGAACGCCGCAATACAGAACCTGCAACTTGCGGAGAACGGTATCCAAGGGCAAGATCACAATAGAAACTACAGCACGGCGACCTCACAGGGAAACGGGCCGCAGCCAAGGAGGGGCCAAGCATTACAAAACATCCAAACATCATATTCAAGATCCGAAAGTCTGCCACCAGCTGGAAGACGTCCATCGGCGGCGCTACCTGTCGTTTCCCGTCCCGGTTTCTTACCGTCGGGTAGTCGAAAAGGGAGCGGAGAATCTGGTTTGCGGGTACAAACACCATTACCTCCAACCCCTGTGAACCCTACAGAACAGGTATTCGGAACGGTATTGAAATCGCCTACGAAAAAACAAAAGCCGGTCCAGAAACGTAGAACGCAGTTCAATCCCGAAGGCGACGAGATTGATGAACAACGGTGGCGGTTCCACAGGGATGAGTTGTTCCAGTCTATGGAAAAGGCTCAGTGGGCGGATGCTAGCGAGCATTCCGATGCGCTAGCGCAGATATCGAGAGACCACGGATGCGTGTTATCTGTCAACGAACGATACTTTTTCGAAAAGATTAATGGCATCTTGTTGGTCGCCCAGAGGCAGTCTGCTGCTGCGCTGAGACTAGCTGAAAAATCGAATGCCGGAAATTCGAATACTCTCCAGCTTGTGGAGTGCATCGCGTTGATGCAACTGGGCGATTTCAAGGGCGCTCGGGAAGCTTGTCAACCGTTGTTCAAAATATGGAGCAAGGACGACGTCTTGAAGGACCAACGGACGCATTACTACCTTATGGCAATGATCCTCGATAGGTTAGGGAAGAAAGCGGAGGCAAAATGGTACCGACAGCACATTCCATCGCAATTTCGATTTGATCTTTGGATAGAATCCGCTCTCTCGGGGCTCCAGACCGAACCTAGCGAACGGGTCTTGGGTCAGATACAGACTGAGATTTCTCGACCCCAATCGCCTACAGTCCCCACATCAGGCCAATCTTATGCGAATCACCCGCCGGAAACACCAAGGTCAGCTAGGTCGGACCCGCCACCGTTTACACCGAGCGACCCTGCTCCGCCAGAGTACCAGGTTGTACCGAGATTCTCAGCCAAGGATGCTTTGGATACTTTGACCGGATTCAATCTGAAGTACGAGAATAGTGAGGTTGTTGGCGAGGAAGTTGCTAAAAAGCGCGCGATATTCTTCTTCCTGACGGAATGGCATGGCGAGAAGATGTATGACTGCATCCGCGCTCTATTTTCAGGTACGTGAAATCACTTTCCAGCCAAAGATAAAGAACATTACTAACATTTAACACTTAGAACAATGCTGCCGTGGAGTCATCGATGTCGCTGAAAATATCTGGAAATGCAATTCTCTCGGTCTTGTCGCCCGTAATAAAGGCCCATCGTCCGGTGAAATGGCACGTTTTTTGCTCAGCTCTGGCGACCAACCATCCCACCTCGACTCCTCCCCAGATGGCTTCTCGGCTCTTCACACCGCCGCCAAGGAAGAAAACTTCCCAGTCGCCGAATCAATATTAAACTATATCGGTATCCCGATTCGAGAAGAAATCCTGAGTCGACACAACCTCACGCCACTTCATCTCGCTGCGGAATATAACCGCAAAACTCTAATCGTTTCTCTGTTACTTGATGCTGGGTGTGATGTCAATGCAAGAGGCGGACCGCTGGGGAACACACCGTTACATTATGCTATTCGAGGCTACCTCCACGACCCGATACCGAGCCGATTGGAGACCATCGATTATCTACTCGAGAGTCCGTATATTAAACTAGGGCAGAAGAATAACAACAAAGAAAGTCCCGAGGAGTACGCGAAGATCTGTACACTTTCGGACTTGGCAAGACGCATTAAAGATATGAGAAAGAACGGAAAGGCGATATTCCGTTCAACGCACTAGAGAGTAATATTCAAGGCCCTATCATCAACTCTACAGATCTCAATTGTCTTTTTTTATCATTTTGCCGGATTATTATTTTGATCAAGTTATTTTAGCCTCTTTGCTGTTCTAGCTGGCCATTTTCACTTAATGTTCAATTCGATACCTTTTAGTTTCTTGTCTCTGAAGGATGTTTTTTTGCTTGGTCTTTTCATTATTTCGCTTGGGCTTTCTGTGGCGATGGAAAGCGATCTTTGTGTATATGATATCATGATATCCCTGTTACATATCTTAAAAGCATTAATACAGTTTTCTGCTCCCGCATTCTGCTGTGTCTATCGAGATGCCTGTGCATAAAAACATATGCTCCTGACTTTTAATTGAAGTGAGAAGGAGCACAACTACATTTCCAACATTATACCGGTTAAGAATAGGGGAGTACCAATTCGATCATTATCAACTCCAAATCACCTCGGGCGTCGGTGGACCCGGTTCAAGGAGATAATAGCTACATTTGTTCCTCCAACAAATATTCCTCGCTTCCGCCATTTCCACTTTCTTCAGAGTAACACTAACCTCCCCCTCCGGCATCCCAGGCGCAACCTCTCCTAACGCATCAATAGCCGTCGCAACCCTATCGATAGTAAAATACACCGGCTCGCAGGGATAATCATTAGTTCGACAGCCGGGGCCTAACGGACGAGTATACGATAACGGTTTCATTTCGATGATTAAGAGTTTTAGGGACGGTAGTTCGTCGTAGGTTTCTATTGTTTCGTTGTAAAGGTTTGTTACGTATTCTGTGGCGAACATGGGACCGAGCGTTTTGTTTGGACGGCTTGTTTCCGGGCGGAACAGGCGTAATATTTTGACCGTTTTGATCATGGGTATCTGTTCAAAAGTGATTTTGTTTTTTCTGGGGTTAGATTTGGGATATATGAATGGTGATATCAGCGTGGGGGATACCGCGAGAGCACGTGCCCCTTGAACAGGCGTTTTTGGCAAAATACGGCTTTAGACTCCGAGACTCGGGAGCTGACGCTCAAAATATAAAAACTAGAGGGGGTTTAAAGTAGCGATAGTCACTTACTTTGTCCCAACCACAGTTTAGTATTGCTAATTCCTCCAAATTCGGCCAAGCTTCTGACGATAACGCGAATTCCTCTCTGTCGTAGTTGAAAAATTGAGAGAGGGGAGCGCAAATCTCGGTATCACACCGTTTCGGACAATCTATCCATAACCTCTTGATTGTCTTCCGATGGTTGTAAGCTACGTACGAAAACTCGTGGTCCCGATGACAATGGCTGGATATTTGTAGAGTTTCTATATTGATAGAAAGCATCGGGAAATCCGGCCCGTGGGACTCTATATCTTCCGTTCCACAGGTACTTATTTGAATTGATTTCGGGTTGTTCAGATTCGACGCTTCCCGACATTTTCCCACAATCAGACGAAGTAATTCGTAAGGATTTCGAGTGGATGACAGTCGCACCGCTTTGAGGCTTTTCAGATCACATATCGCGGCTTTGAAATTTTCGATAAAGAAGGGGTGGAAGCTATCGTGTATTATATGAAGCTCTTCAAGTGAAGGTAATTCGATTTTCGATTGTTTGTATCTCTTTTCGTGTGCGTGGCGGTACCGGGGCTGTATCGGGTGGAAGGCGCACCCGATGACTAGTGACTGAAGTGAACGCGATGTTTGTTTTATTATCGCGAGGATTGTAGGAGCCATGGTTGGGTGGACCTCTGCTACTGAAAGCGATTTGATCTTGAGAGGATTGGAATAGATAAGCTTGGGCGGTATAGTGTAGTCTTCAGTCGCACCGACGTTGCCCATATCCCAATTGCGAAGCTCGGATTGGCGAGAAAGAATGGCGGCGATTATTTTCGGGGAAGATTCATGTCCGAAGCTTTCTGTGTAAGAACTATATATCGTACCCCGGGGCGAATAGTCTTACCTGATATCACGCAACTGTCTCCTTTCAAACTTCTGAAGTAGCATTCGAACCAAAACTTCGTCTTTCTTATCCACCTTATACACTTCGCGTCCAAAGGCTGACCGACTAGCTACCGATTCGATTCGGAAACTTCTGATATTACGGAGAGTAGAATTTGAAGTATCGATTAAAGCGTCCGCACGATCGACGATGATACCCAGGCTATTTCCTCCGGTGCCACTATGGGGTTCTCCTTCCGCTGTCTCACAGAATTCCAGCCATACATTTTTATAAAGTTGCTCTCTACAAATACTTAATGCCAAAGATGAAGTGAGAGCAAAATTCTTGAGATCTCTCCCTGGTAGCTGGTGTATGACAAAATATCCATTTAGCACGAATACCAGTTTAATCGAGATACGGGATAATGCTTACGAAAGTCACCAACTTGAGCAAAATTTCGGGCGGGAAATCTAGAAGTCTGCTTATATCTTTTCTACCGGCCTCATATCCTGATATCCGAATGCGCTCCATGGCGCCTCTATTACACAATACTGGCGATTATTGCAATGTCAGATTCATACACCGAAAATGTTGGAATTTGGGGATTCATACTGTGACTGGAAATTGGAGATGTGTTGATGCGGCCTTCGAGTTGTTAGAGGGCCTTATAAAGGCCCAAAGGTGGTCTGTGATCCATCTGCCAATGGTTTCGTGTCAGCCGCAGCGAAAGCTGCAGGTGTCAACCGCTGTCAAATGCAGGTATGTAACCCCCGCTAAATTAATTCACATGTATGTGCGGGTCAAGCCTAAATAACCTCCCAGAAAACGGTGACAAGGATGCAAGTTTTCACTATATTAATTGACTAGCTAGGAGTACACGCGATAGTGTTTATTCGACTTTCTTCTGTCGAAAGCTGTTACCTCTGTTCATTACGTTCAATCTGATTTATTTCAATGATTCAATTCCATCTGGTTCAATTTCAGTAATGATCTTTGGGCTCTAAACTCGAGTCGTTTTGACGGCCGTTTCATTCCCACCAAATTCTTAGGCTTTTCATACTATGACAACGCGGCCGTAAAAGTACGCGCGGCACACAACCAAAGATTAGACCGAGAATATTGGCTGGTATCCATCATAAGTAGACGTATGAAACGTTTATTCATGTTTCACTGAGCCGTAAGCAATGTTACTCACGATTGATATGGCTGGATTACACGTGTATGATATAAATGTGGAGCGTAGAACTTCGAAGTTGGTGCTATAGCAGTAGCTATGGCAAGCGGAAAAACTAACCTCTTTCGTAAACTGGCGTTTTCCACACATATTTAAAGGCGCTCGCTGATATCGGTTATCGTATTGCGTCGATTGATAAGCTGCAAGAAGCCGAAAACCCCGCGGCTGTGGGATCTCTATTTGTTGGCTGTGCACCAGATTAAGAGGTCTCTCAGTTTTCTGAGATTGGTCTATCCACTTCTACTAATATTAGTATTATAATACTCCCTGCTGTTGCGTACTGATTGTACGATTGTGGTGAAACTAGTAATGAAGGTACCTTCTTGCATTTCCACCTAGCCGGGAACGCAATCCGCTGCTGGCAGCGGGAGCGTGCTCCCTTGTTCAACCTTTCACGAAAGGTTACGAATTCGTAGAATTGTACCATATCTCGATTTCTACTTTTTAAAGACAAAAGGTGATAGTTTAAACAAGTTGTTCCATCTAAGCACGTGGATACACACAAAGCCGGCTTTCAAAATCGCACAGTAAAATGTAGCGACAAACTGCGTAATTGGCGTCTCAATTCTTAGGCAACCGAATATACTAGTGAATCATATCAGTCGAATGTTAACACTCGCCTGATATGATTCACTAACCATAGAGTTCGATGCATTGAGCCATGGCAACATGATGGGAGTAAGCAACTAACTGTTTAGATCTCGGGCTGTTGTACCGCATCTCAGTATACTGTGGGGCTTCCCAGATGTGAAGAGTCTGCGAGCCATAGCTTCAAGCTGAGCTGTGATTTTCATATAAGTTCATTTGAAGAGATCCTAACCTTCGACCGTAAGTACAAAGTGACGCTATATTCTCGACACACAAGTAGACCCTGTCGACTTGTCAACAGGCGGAAAATGAGGTATCAAATGGCACAACTAGTTGTGCCATCTGTGCGGCCGAAAAGAGCTAGAATAATCATAGATAGCTAGAACAGCGGTTAAGCGGGCTGTCTCAAGATGCCACCCGCAAAGGGCGCTTATCGAAACCTACGCAAAGTCAGTAGTTTGGGGGTATTTGCCAGAGCCCGATATGAATGACCAACTGCTCGAGGAAAAGATCACGGTGTCTTCATAATCCAGCCACAGCAGTCTCTTAAACTTACGATCCATTAGTACAGTACTATCTCTTTGGCAATCAGCATTTATGGACTGGCGATATTCAAATAGCCGTTCTCGAGATGCATTGCTTACCAAGCATGCGCACCAAAGTCGAAAGTGATTCTACCTCTTCGTATGTTCTAGCTAGCGGAGTTTTGGTGGTCTACCTACTTCTCTGCTCCTCACTTCGGTTCAGACGTATGAGATGGATGCGAAATCATTATGGATATCACACACGAGAATCTTTCTCAAGGATGACCCTAGAAGATGCGCATGCGATCCAAGTTGAACTTGCCGAGCTAGAGTTCCCAAGAGTGTTTTCCGCGTCTATTTTCTTTGCACTGTTCAAGGTACGTTGTTAGAGCTGGAACCCAAGACGTTAAGCCTCAAGCTAACATTAACAACGTAAATGAACATGTATATTAACATTTCGAGGTGCTTTCCGGCAGACATACGGCATACCTAGTATCTCCAAACTCTTAACGCATACGGGACAACTATCAAATGAATCCACAAGCTCTAAGAGAGCTGCGGATACAGGTGTTCTACTAGTCGAAGCCGTCATCGGGAACCCTAAGGATACGCGAACGATTGATGCTATCGCCCGAATCAACTATCTTCACTCAGGATATATTAAAGCTGGTAAAATTTCCAATGAAGACATGCTTTACACCCTATCTCTGTTTGCTTTAGAGCCTGCTCGATGGATAGATCGGTGGGAATGGCGAAAGCTTACAGATATGGAGAAATGCGCCATTGGCGTCTTTTGGAAGAATTTGGGAGATGCAATGGAAATAAAATACGAGGTTCTTCCGGCGGCTGATAGAGGGTGGTCTGATGGGTTGCATTGGTTAGAAGAGCTGGGCGAATGGAGTTTGAAATATGAGGAAGAGAACATGGTGCCCGCTGAGTCAAACAAAGTACTCGCGGGAGGAACACTTGGTATTATAATGTCGAACGTGCCAAAGTTCCTGCGGCCGATGATAGAAAATACCATATCGGTACTCATTGGCGAGAGGCTTTCCAGAGCCGTGATGCTTGAGCCGGCAGGACTAGTTTTCTCTTCTTTTGTAAACAGTATTCTGAAAGTACGCCAAATCGTTATCCGCTATGCGCTACTCCCTCGGCCCGCATTCCTACGAGAGTCTAGATATCCAAAATCACCGAGCCCCGAAACAGGTAGGTATAATACTGTGAAGTGGACAGCACACCCGTGGTATGCTGAAAAGAACTTCAGGAATCGCTGGGGGGATATTGGATTGGTGACTAGACTCTTGGGAGGACCAGTGCCGGGCGATGATAATGATCGATACTGCTCGATGGGATATAAGATCAACGAAGTCGGACCGATCGGGCTGGAGAGCAGTGGCACGGAATATATGGAAGAAAGTAGAGAAAAGATTAGAAAGTTGAGCGCGGGCTGTCCCTTCGCCGTGGTGAACAACTAACGATCATTCAAGACCGATGCCGGATCGATATGTTACCTGAAGTCTTGTTCTCAGTTAAATTGATAGTCGAATACGCCGAAGGAAACCCCGTTCTATACAGCGAGTCAATCAAATAAATTTATCAATTACGAGTTTATTCGTGAGAGGTATTGAAGTCGCGAGTTTGAACATGCTGCTATAACGCGTACAGCACATGGAAGGGCAAGCGCCTCAATCCGAGATGTTATATAGAAACTGACAAAGGACATTAGGGATCCAGAACATGTACCGGTACCACATGCCGCCCTGCTAGAAACCTAATTCGAGGAATATTGACTTGGCCGAACGATCCTTGTATCACATATAGTACTGTTATATCGATATATCACGACCCTGTTGTATTTTGAGAGAATGCGCGTTGGCAGAGGACGGTTTGCCAGAGCGAATGTTGCCTAAATGGGTTCTAATATCCGCGATAAGACAGAAAATGATATTAAGTTAAGATCTCTCTATCATGACGCACAAGTTAATAATCAGCCTGCGGCGGGGTGGTGGCTGGTCGGTGAATGTCAATCAAATGGCGGGGTAGTGGTTGGACAGCGTGTGGATGCTGCTGCTGCAGACGCACTCGGATGCGGCCGAGTAAATTATCATCGACTGTGAATAATCGAATGAGTGAATGGGTTAATGAATGAAGCATGGACAGCTGTCAGTGCAGTTAGCTACCCCACGCTGCCAATATCACAGGAGCGGTGGGCTGGTGATGGTGGTTGTGGTCCGGTGGACGAAGCTTCTTCGGCGTGCACTCCTCCCCTCCGCTTCCTCCTCTTCTCCCCAACCATCGACATCCGTCTTCGCACCACCACCATCACCACCGCAGATATCCCATCCCGACATCCACCAATTGCCAGATCCTCTAACGTATCGTGCTTGTCGGTGAGTTTGCAGCTTCTGTTCGTGGTTCTGCTCGCCGCTCACAGGCGGACGGACAGGCTTCCCAAAGAGGGCTGGCTAACCAAATCAAACGTGCTCTTTCGAAGGCTTCCAACCGGTCGGTGCCTCTCCATTAATTCCATCTCGACATCACCAACCACCGTTCTATTGCTACTATCCGTCCGTTATACTCTACCTCCTCTTCAACGCTTCACCTCGCACTCTTCGTAGACGTTCGCCTTCACAATCCAATCGACAGACCCAGCCGGACATCATCCTGTCTCCGAAACGGGCGAAGTTTGTCGGGCACATTCGGCCACCTCACACGACTTTTCCAACAGGTCCAACAACAATAATCCCCACTCGTTCTTTCATACCTCCCCTCCCGACCCTCCCCGCCAGCCTACGCTCCCTCTTTTGCTCTCAACCTTCACCCCCCGTCGTCGCGGCGGTTTCTCTCACCACATCTTAAGGGCCTGCCGTTTACTCTCGAGGTAGGCAGGCAGGGATAGCGATGGTTGACAATGGGGAAATCACGGGACCGACCTGGAAGTTCACTCAGTGCGTATCAGATTCTCTCCTCGCGTTTTTGCCAGACCCCTACCCCCCACGTCACGACTGGCTTCCGGGCTGCTACCCTGCTCTTTAGCATATTTTGTGCTCGACTGGAGCACTTGCTCCCACCGTACCTTTTTTTGGCGATTCTAGATTGCTATCTTTCACTGTTTCAAATTTGCTAACCGAACCTTGTGCGGGGTAGGTGCTTTGGCGATAAAGGCGACGTCGAGGACATAACAGAGGGTACGCCAGCTCCACCCTAGCTATCTATACTAAACACCACTTTTTATTCTGCCCGGGCAATGTTTTGTTATTTCACGTTACAACACTGACACTCCATCGCCGCCGCTTTCGCTCATAGCCGATATAATAAGTACGGTCGAATTCGACCATACAGGAAATTATCTTGCAACCGGTGACAAGGGTGGACGAGTGGTGCTCTTCGAGCGCAACGAGACCGTACGTTTTCTCTTTATCTTTATTCTACCCATGTCAACTGACCTTTTCTGAATGCGATGCGCAGAAAAAAACCTGCGAATATAAATTCCACACCGAGTTCCAATCCCACGAACCCGAGTTCGACTATCTCAAGTCCCTTGAAATCGAAGAAAAGATCAACAAAATCAAGTGGTGCCGCCGACAGAATGCTTCTCATTTCCTCCTCTCGACAAATGACAAGACAATCAAGCTGTGGAAGGTGTTTGAGAAGTCGTTGAAGGTGGTTGCGGAGAACAATCTATCACACGAGCAGCACGCTTCGGGTGTCGGTGGCACTGGTCCCAGACCGAGCTACCCCCACCCTCAGTTCAGCAGCGTCGAGGCCCTTCGATTACCCCGACTGACGCATCATGATACCGTCGTCGCGGCAGTTCCTCGAAGGACCTACGCCAACGCTCACGCATACCATATCAATTCGATCTCCGTCAACTCAGATGGCGAGACGTTCATATCGAGCGATGATCTCCGAATAAACTTGTGGAACTTGAATATTCAGGATCAGAGCTTCAATATTGTTGACATCAAGCCAGCTAATATGGAGGAGTTGACCGAAGTAATCACTGCTGCCGAGTTTCATCCGCAGAGTTGCAATTGGTTCATGTATGCTAGTAGCAAAGGCACTATCAAACTCGCCGACATGCGTGACAGCGCCCTATGCGATAATCACGCCAAGTGTAAGTCCTCATCCTCGCAGTTCCTCAGGTATACTGCTGACGTGCCGTAGTGTTTGAACAAGAGGAAGACCCGTCATCGCGCTCGTTTTTCAGCGAAATAATATCCTCGATCTCAGACGTGCGCTTCTCGTCTGACGGGCGTTACATTCTCTCGCGCGACTATCTGACAGTCAAGATCTGGGACGTCAACATGGAACGACAACCCATCAAGACGATTCCGATTCACGAACACCTCCGACCGCGTCTCTGTGACACATACGAGAACGACTCCATATTCGACAAGTTCGAAGTCGTCTTCTCCGGAGACGGCAAGAACGTCATGACTGGATCTTACAATAATAATTTTATGATATATCCATCGGATCCCGAGAAGGAGGTTGAGATTGTGTTGCAAGCGGATAAGAGCGCTTTCAAGGCGAAGAAGGTTGGCGTCCCTACTCCTATTAATGGTGGCAAGAAGGGCAGAGCTGGCAGTCCGTCTGGAGCGGGTGTTCCGGGAAGGATGAGGAAGGAGACGGATGCGGATCAGATTGACTTTAACAAGAAGATCCTGCATATGAGCTGGCATCCCTTTGAGGATTCGATCGCTATAGCTGCAACAAACAATGTGAGTGTTCTTCTTTCAATATTTAGGTTGAGGAGTGTAAGGCTAACAATTGTGATAATAGCTGTTCGTTTTCTCGGCGCTATAATGATTTTCTTTTTTGGGTGTATCTTGAACGTACAGCTTTTTTCCTCTTTTTTTTTTATTTTTGATATAAGAAATTGGCGCCGCATCTTTGATTTTGTTCCACCAGATAAACCAACTAAACCTAACTACCTTTACTACTTCTACACGAATTGCGAAGAAGAATCAATCAAGTCAATCAATACACTACCATCAGCCTCCCACTCCTTTCTTCGTTTCGTTTCTCTTTTCACATGGGGGTTGTGTATTCGGCGAGGGAAGTGAAGGGGATACAGCCGAGTTCAATGTGCGAAATTTATCCTTCCATATTAAGGTTCTCACGCCCTTTCTCTTTGGATCTTCACTCGATACACAGTACTCGATCCTCCTATTCCGCTTGGTTCCTTCTTGTCCTCCTTTTCGGATTCTATCGGTATACAGCGTTTTCCTTTTGTGTTTATTAGTGGATCTTAAAATTCTAGAGAGCTGGGTGACCCCATGCCTTTTTCTTTTCTTATTTTCTATATACGACCACGATTTTTATGTTTCTCCTTTGAAACGTTAAAGTTTTCGATATTTTAGATTCTAAAGTTCTCCTTTTCATGCTTACTTTTTCAGTTTACTTGTTGTCTCTTCGGTAAAAATGTCATGGTGGTTTGGGGATGGTAGTATATATTTACTAGTGGAAGGGCAATGCATCACGACAACAAGACCACAAAAAGAGGACACGAACAGGTTGATAGACGAATTAACAGACAGTTTACGGAGTGGTGAGGGAAGAGATCATATGGGTTTTCAATTTCTCTTTTGCATGGTTGGCAATGTCCTTCTTCTTTTCCGTCTTCTCACGAAATTTCTTTTCTTTTCTTTCCGTTTTTGATTCGTTCGTTGTTTGATTTTTATTGGGATAGAGACAGACGAATGATGAGACTTACACGACAGAAGATCACGAGAGAGGAGATATAGGGAAACGTGGTGGTGGGTTTACGGTGGAACTTCTGATCAGGGGATCTATAAACATCTTTGACCAGGGAAGCGCTAGCTATGTCTGGTCGATTGTGTCCCGGAAGACGGTATGATACATATACGCCTATTTTTGACGAATGGTATACAATTATCTGTATCGGCCAAGCGAGTATTTGGGTATATATCTTCTACGAATAAATAAAAGATTATGATAGTTGTGTTCTAGGCCCGTCGCGGTGATATCATAGTGAATAAAGAATATGTGAGGCGGCCATCCACACCACCACCACCACGACGTCTCCACCCACCGCCATGTGCTTTCCATGCTCAATGAAATAAATTCTGCGGGAAGGGGAGGGAAAAAAATGCGGGGCGGACGTTTTAGCCGATTTTGGTTTTTCTTGAAGAAAAAAGAGTCGCGTCTGTTTGTTCCGCTTTTCCTTTGTTAGCGAGAATACCTTCGTTTCTTTCTTTTTCATTACCATCGCTACAGTACATTCCAGCCTCATCAACGACGACTACACGACAGCTCTTACGCTGGAGATAGCGACACGGCGATAGAGTATACTCTCGGAATTCTCTGCTACAGGTTATCTCAGCAAAGTAGCTGGTATCGCAAAAGATAACAGGAGAGGCAAACGGAAGGCTGCTGGTGGATCCTGCCCGCGCTCTGGTGCTTGCCTCGTCCTGGACACCATCATAACAGCGGAAGATACAACATACAACAGATAGCAGTATCGCATTATATATGATACTAAAGCTATCAGGTAGATATATATTGACTTCGATGGATTAAAACCTAATATCTTCACCAACGATATCGCCACGATGGCTAAATCAAAGAAGAAGGCGGCGAAGCTGTCAGCTCCATCTTCGTCAACCACCCACACACCCATCAAATCCGAACAAGCGTCTCCGATAGACGCCATGGCGTTAGATTCGGACTTCCCGCCGAACCACCCCTCCTCATCAATCAAGCAAGAATCACGAACCGTATCTCCATTACCTCCGTCACCGATATCCGCTCCCTCCCTTCGACGTTTCGACTTTGACGGCGCGTTAATGCAGGAAGAACCCGACTTTGAAGAAGACTTCATCCCCGCCGAGGGCGAAGAGATCGATTTAACATCCCTTGCCGTTCCCGCTCCCGCGATTGAAGGTGCCGGCGCAGATAATCAATCGTCGATACCCGGTCAGAATAAGCGTACGATCGAAGAGACCGAAGACGCGGGATTATTAGAAGACCCGAACATTTCTGTCAAACGGCGGCGAGTGGACGAAGCAGATATCGAAACACCGCCCCACAACCCCACGACATCCGCATCTACATCCGGCGGCACTAATCTATCCGCTACATCATCTACATCTTCCGTCGATCGATTACCCGTATCCTTGTGGACGGAGATATTCACTTTTATCGGATTACCGGGGATTGGTCGACTACGCGCGGTGTGTAAACGATTCGATGAATTGTTGGAGAAGGAGTACATTTGGAGGAGGTGTAGGAAGATTCATTGTCCCGACATGCCGAAACCGGCGTTCGGGATGAAGGAGTGGGATATGTGGGGGTTGGTTAGGGGAAAAGGGTGTATGAAGTGCGGTGGACTGAAGGGGATGCGCAGAGGAGAGGATGGAATGAAGGTTTATTGGCAGTTTCGGGTCAGATGTTGTGAGGGATGCTTGAAAGGGAACGTTGTCAAGGTGTGTTTCTCACTTTCGCGGTTTATTTCTTCGGGACGTGCTGATTGATGGGGTGATGGTTATCAGGAGGCCGAGCTGCTGAATCGACAGGATGAAAAGGTGCCGACTGAAGTTATGAAGGAATTGATGTCAGCTCTACCGTACGGACTTATCGATTCGAACTTCGCTTGGGTCCCAACAACGATTCCGAACCCCCCGGATGTTGAAAAGGTATACTGGAACGATGATATATCAGAGATCAAAGAGCGCTACGACGAAGCGTTACAAATGGACGCAGCCGAGGAGTGGCTGAAGGGTCTCGAAGGTGAAGGGTTTGGCCACAAAGCCGATGCCGATAGAATGGAAAAATGGGAGGTTCGAGTGCTGCACGGTAACTCGTACAACCCTTCCGCGGGCGCCACTCAACAGCAGAAAAAGAGTGGGAACGATAAGAACAACGGTGCTCAAAATGCCACTTCGAAAAGCAATAGTGGTATCCCTGGTATGAAAAGGATTCAAGAGAGGGAATTTGAGATTCGCGCTAACGTACTACCTACAGTTCACGTTTCCAACGATAATCCACCATTCCAGCCACAGTCAATTCCTACGTTCTATCAAAGAAACAGACAATACGGTGACAGAAGTCATCAAGATGCGGAGGACGTTAAAACCCGCCGCAAGACTGACATTGAGACCAGATGTTTGAAGCTCAATCCCCCCATCCCACCAGAGATTCTGGCCCACTGCTCCGCGTTCCAAGCGTCTTTGAAGATTGCACAACCCCTGAACGAACAATCATGGGCGGCGCTACTCCCAAAGATTCTCGAGCAAAGAGCTAGTGCTGAAGAATACGAAAAGCAGAGGCAGGCCCAGCGGAAGCAACTCGAACAACAGCTCGAAGACCGCAGGCTACTCGAATCCCAAGAGCGAGATCAATGGGTCAAGAAAGAACGACAATGGGAGGAATCGCAAGCCCCCGTTCGTGATATGATTGGCAAGATCGCAGACGAAGAGATAAAGGGTTGGCACGGTAAGGTGACGTTCGATTCTGCCCCTGCTTTCGCCGCATCCATCTTGACCGCTGTTCGTACCCGATACTACGAACAGGGGGGTGTTCGAGAAGCATCATCTGCTTCTGATTCTTCTGATTCTTCTCCCTCTCTCCCTCCTCCTCCTTCATCCGCGAAATCACAAGATGGCCCGCTACGCTCAAAAACGAGGCAACTTGTGCTCGAGAATATGAAATACGTGTTTGACAACAAAGTTAAACCGATGACCGACCCTTGTAGGAGAGAGCTATTCTTTTGCAGAGCGTGTAAGGATATGTCTGCGAACCCCGCAACCGCGGCGGCCATTGCTACTTCCGGAGGGCAAACTGGAGGTCCCCCTCCGCTACCGAAGCTGTACGGATTTGAAGGCGTAATCCAACATTTCGCCGCAAAGCATACGACCGATCTGAGTCTGGGAACCGTGGTGGTTCATTGGAGGAGTGTTTGGCCTGAAAATGCGCCGTTTGTCGTTGATCCGAACGAGATTAAGCGACTTATGACCAGGCAGCCGGTTGGTGGTGGTGGAGGAGGGCATCATAATAGTCACGGCCACCATCATCACGTCGCTGGTGGTGGTGGTGGGATGTCGTTGATAAGGACGAACGGGCCGCCTGTTCCTGCCGTACCTGTCAATGTCGCCCCGGCTTATGGCTATCCTCCTCATCAGCACCATCCACAACCTCCTCCTCACCATCATAACAGACATCCTCACCATATTCACCAACCTCTACCGGGACAGGGACCGCAAGCTATCATGCCTGGTTATGGAAGAGGCATGCCGTCTCACCGACAATTATATCCGATGGATACTCAGCACCATCCCGGATACCACCAACCTGTTCCCACACATCACACTCACCACCACGCACCCCCTCCGCAGGTCCATATGGCGCACCATAATCATCAGGCCTACCCTCCTCAACCTCAGCAAGCATATCCGCCACAAGCGGTGCACCACCAGCATCCATACCAAACGCAGCCGCCACCCCAGCAACAGTACGGGTCTTACCAGCAAGTATACGCCCAACCGGCGCCACCACCTCAACCCCCACAGCCAGTAGTATATGCCGCTTATGGACCTCCTGGACCTGCAGCTCGGCCTCATTCTAGTGTTTATCCAGGTCCCCACCACCCAGTGGCTCCAATTTCCCAGCCGGATCCGTACGGAGCAGCTGCTTTGAAGGCAGCACAGGCTGCTGAAGCCGCCGCTGCCGCTCAAGCCGCAGCTGCGGAGAAGGACCGCAAAGATAAGATCCATTACATCGCAACCTACGCCGAGCAAACCTGGAGGAACCTGGGGAGTATCAAAAATCTTGAACCATCGATCCGGGCTTTCCTCATGATCCAAGATACCGTTTCAGCTTTTGAAGAAAAGTATAACGGATCCGAATTGTCGATTCAATTATTCCACGAGGTTATTCGGAAGGAAATAGATGGGACGTTGAAGTTTCTGAAACCGGGGAATATCAAGTTTGAATGCCGTAGTTGTCCGACGACCAGCACGCGGACGTTTAGCCTGTCGCTCTTGTTCCAACATTTTGAGAGCGTGCATGTGGCTAGGCCGCAGTTGGGACCGAGTGCGAAGGAGCAAGGTGTGAAGATCAAGAGATTCGACTGGTTGGTAGACATGATCCGTCTCCCGGCTGAAGAGGAAGTTGCGAAGATGGTGGGGAAGCCTGGGTTCGATAGGAGAAAGCTTGGTGCTGTGGAGAAGGTTTACCCTGGGGTGTTTGACAAGAAGGTGGAGGTTATCGTTGCTAGAACGGGGTCTGTCGATGATACTCCGGCGAGCGTTACAAAGCATGCGAGTAAGGCATCTATGTCTGCTGCTGAAGACTTTCTTAACAACCTACTGCCTGCAACCCAATTGGAACAACCTAGCAAGGGACAGGATACGAAGAAGGATGCTGGCAACGTAAGTGAATTGGATAAGTCTGAGGCTACTAGTAGGACTTTCCAGTCGCAATCGAGACAAAGGTCGAGGCAGAGATCAAGATCAAGATCACCCTCAAGTGATAGTAGAAGGTCAAGGTCGAAACCTCAGCGACGGGATTCCCACGATGATTATTACAGACGACCTGCTGCAAGGGATTTGTACGCTGAAGAGGAATTCCGGCGATACCCTGATGACGATGGGGCAGGGTATTACCCTTCACGCCCCGCTCGGCGCAACAGTCCTTACTCTTACGACCGATTTCCTTCACCGCCACCACCGCCTGCAAGAGGCTACAGAATGTATCGGCCGCGCTATGATGAATATGACCTCCCACCTCGCGAGCGGGTCTATCCTCCTTCTCCTCCTCCACATCCTTCCATCGCACGATCGGTCCGCCCACCTCCTGAACCATCACCACCATCTGCAGCAATACCTCCACCAGTTGGAGGACTCGAGTACGACGATCCAACACCTCCATTGATTTCAGTTTCAGGTCACACGCGCGAGCAACGATACGCTGAAGAGATGGCATACCGAAGAGCTTATCCCCCACACCCGCATCCGGAGTACTATGACCGGGTTGTGGATAGAGAAAGCTACCCACCAGCACATCCTCCCTCTAGCTACTACGATCGTGCACCACCACCGCATCATCCTCCTCATGCACATGCACATGCTGTCCCACCACCTCAATCCCATCATCGATACTACGATGATGGACCGGGTCCGCAGTACGTACGACACGCACCCGCCTACTATTACGACGACTACGAGTATGAAAGAGGGAGAGCAGCACATGCCCCTCTACCACATCCGCACGCGCATCCGCTCCGAACCGCCCCCGTTTATCGGGACGGTTACGAGAGATACTACGACCGAGAGAGAGAGTTCGGGTACGAGGAGTACGAACGGGGTCGACCTAGGGCTCGGGGACGGAGTAGGAGCCCTGGCGATCGAGAGTGGAACGATCGCGAACGAAGGGCATATCCCGCCCCTGAGAGGGAGTGGAGGGACGATGGGCGCGGAAGTCCCGGTGGGACTCGGTTTCGAGGCCCACCTCCGCCAGGAGGACAGGCACTGCAGGGGTCGTCACAGGGTGGTGCTGGAGGCGGTTCTTTGAGGCTAGGCTAGGTGTCTATGCCCGGGGACGCTCCGCACCGAGAGTACCCTGTTGGAGGGACTGAGGAGTACGAACCTGGGGATGATGGTTCGTACGACGAGGTCGTGGAACCGGAAGAGCTCGCGAAATTCGCGAGGCCGGTTTCGCCTCCAATGACTATCTTTGCTGGGGAGGGTGATGCGGCGTTCCAATGTGGAACGGGGGAGCCTCAGGCTGAAAAGCCGGGCAGGGGCCGCAATCACAACACTGCGAAGGGGAGACCTGTGGCGGAGGCGCTAAAGAAGCGTCGGGACGGAAGGCGAGGGAAGATGAGGATGATGAAGGAGAGGGTGAGGGGACGCCCACGAAACAAACGTGTCCCTGACGATGACCATGCGAGCAGCGGATATCTCGCGGACATCGATAGCTCAAGCGGCGGATACTTTTCCGACCGCAATAACACAAGGAGCGGATACCTCTCCGACGACGATGGAAACATCACTTACGAAAATTGTGATTTTCCCCTCGGGGACGACCCAGTTACGCAAAATGCCACAATGAGCGGGAAAACTCTCGGACAAATTTGGGAAGAGAGCAGGATGACAAAGGTTACGAGTGAAGAATACAGCGTTGAGAGTCAGGGATATATCCGCATCGGGGACGACCGACAGAGGTACGATCGCGATCGACCCGTGCACGATTGGGGGAATCTGAATTACGATGAAGATTGTGCGTACTAGGGGGTAATAGGTGGGAACGTCTCGGTAACCTCGAGGTTGAGTTTAATTGTTCTTTTACCGTGTCTCTTCTTTCCTAGGGTTTATCTTCGAGAGTGGGTTTACATTGTCGTTGTTTGTGAGGTTATCGGCAACTAGGAATGATGGTCCTAGTTGAAGTTTCTCCTTTTTTCAATAAAAATTTCCTTATTTTTTCTCTATAGTTTCTTTCGAATTGAAAGAAATATCTGCAAAATTGTTTCTTGTTTCTGTTAGTTATGTTCCGAATCATCATAGCCTGCGTGTGCTTTGTTAATGATTATGATTCTCCTTTTACATTTTTAATGAAAATATCTTCGCTTTTATTTTCCATTGCATTTTTTCCTTGAGGAATCATTTTGCTTTAGCTCTGATATATTTTTACTCCCAGTTTTGCAATCTCATTCTGGTTTTTGCTATCATCTCCTTTTATGCCTACACTTTCCCTTCTATCCTCTGCACCTTTAATTTTAAAATTATGGATATGATTTTCTTTTCTATGACATTCATATCATCGTTTATTCACATACATTTACATCACACTAAATCACTTTCTTATAAATTTTTCATACAGATTTCTCCTCTTCCGGCATTTATTTAGATGGTTTAAATCATACATATCAGAGAAGAGTGGGAAAAGTCTTTTATATAATAAAATTGTCGTTACTAGTAATTACCTTTCTTCCCAGTAGAATGAAACCGAACAATTAATTGTTAATTATAAAATATCAATTCTTCGACATGATGAGGATATACCACCCAACTGTTCAAAGTTCGCAAGTTAACATGCATGTGATATTTCGGCTCACAATATCACTGATTCCTCGCACATGATGAAAAATAACACTTTGCCGCTTCTGAGAAATGTTCACTTCTTTCTTTCTTTCAATAAAGAACCAAATGTGTAGATCAAAGGAGAATATACACAAAAAAGCTACCGTGCCACCAAAAACGGGGTCGGGGAGTATAAAACAGAGGAGAGAAAAATATAATCACATCACCACTCTCCATTCCACTAGCGCTACACTCCTGCTTTTGTGATAAAATAAGAGAAAACTGATTCATAACATAACGAATAGAAACATCTATTGATCGAGTTCCACATAATTGGCGGGGAACAGTCCCTCACCGCCGTTATATCTTCCAAACCACCAATCCTCATCCGGGAATTCCTATTAATGATAAACATTAGCATATTCTTGAATTCCAAACTCACAAACTCCAAAACTTCGAAGGGAAAATTTATGAAGACCAGGGGCAAAGTGAAAGATGAATAACATACGATATCAGTGATGGTAGCCCCCTCAGGGAAACTAAGCTCGTTCTCCTCAGCGGCCTCGTAGTCGTAAATGGCCTTAGCAGTATGTCCGCCACCTCCACCAGCAGCGGCCTGGGGCATAACTGGTTCTGGTTCTGGTTCGTGAAGGACAGGTGGAGGCGGGGCTTGTCGAGCGGCTGGTTCGGGCTCGGGCTCTTCTTCTTCGTCTTCGTCGTCCATTATCGGTTCGACGTAGTTCGATGGGAAGAGACCCGTTTCCCCTGATTCGTTCGTTCCTTGCCACCAATCCTATAGGAATAGGTTAGAATCCTAGGAATCTCCCTAGATTTTCTAAAATCTTGATTTGAGGAAAGAAGAGTGCGACTTACATCATCAACCATTTCGATCATACCAACAACTTGACCTTCGACAAGCTCAATCTCATTATCTTCAGCCTTCTGGTAATCATATAGAATCCTAGCCCGTCTTCCGGTAAGCGTGACACCGCCTGAAGCAGCAATAGCGGAGCCAGCAGCGACACCTGCCCCGACAGCGGCAAGCCCAACACCAGCGCCGATAGCAGCCGTTGTAGCGGCCACGCCGGCTCCGACAGCGGCGAGACCAACACCCGCAGCGACACCAGCTGGAATTGATACCGGTTCCGGAGATGGCGTACGTTGTCTCGGTGGTTCCTGTGGTGCGCCACCACGGGCAACCGGCATAGCTATTCTCGCGGGACTGCGAGGTGGACTTGGAGTCGGGCTTCGTTGTGTTACAGGTGCTGGCGGCGGGGGCACAAATCTAGCAGCAGGTTGTGGTGGCTCCTCTTCTTCTTCTGGTTCGTCATCATACGCGGATGCGGTAGGCTTTGTAGCCATCGGCGCTGGTGGTGGTCCGCCCATAGATGGCATCGGCATACCCTTGAATCGGTCCTTAAGTGCCGAAACACCACCGGATTGGGGCTCGTATTCTTCTTGTTCTGGTTCCGGATCCTCGCGAGCACTGTATGATGAAGCTGCGGGGGCAGCTGGAGGTGGAGGGGTGTATTCTTGAGCTTCAGACAGCCCTCTCTCGCGGTTCTTCTTCTCTTGCCATAATTGTGCTGGGGTTTTCCCACCGGATGATGCGAAGTCTTTGTTGGCAGCACCAACTGGGGCGCTGGTGGCGTTTGCGGGGCCGATACCGTACTGACTTGGAAGGTTAGGTTTGGTACCGAACGCCGCTGGGGTACCAAACTGCTTTGCGGGTTTTGGTTTTGGCAGAGACGTGATACGACCAGAGGAAGATGAAGCAGGTTTGGTGAACGCAGAGGCTCTGTCAGCCATAGATTTGGGAGCTTCGTCGTATTCTGACGTCTGTTGAACTGGAGCAACCTCCCTTGGAGGTTGTGCGGCAGCTTTGATGGCAGCGATATCAACCTTGCCAATAGGCTCGTATGCACCCTTGACCACCTCTGGTCTCGAATCAAATTTTTTATCACCTTGCGCTCTAAGAGCAGCAATATCAACCTGTCCGACAGGCTGGTACGCGCCTCTCACGACCTCCGGCTTCGAATCAAACTTTTTATCTCCCTGTGCTCTGAGCGCAGCGATATCAACAGGTCCTACGGGTTGATAGGCACCTCTAACCGGCTCCGGTCTCTCATAACCACTCGTCGTCGAGCTCGGCTGGGACATAAGTTCTTTCATGTTGACTTTTGTGGGTTTATACGCCGACTCGACTTTTTCCAACTGCGATCTCGACACCTGAGGTGCATCTTCACCCCATCCATCAGCATCAACTCTTCCGGAAGGAGCTGGGGCTGCGGTTCGTCCACGTGAAGCAGCTGGGGTTCCGAATTGTCGGGTGGGGGTATAAGCTTGACCGGGCTTCCAAGCTGGTTTAGGGGGAGCAGCTGGTTTGTTAGACGGTATGGCTGGTCCACCGGATGTAGCCGCCGAGTAGTTACTTCCGGACGCGGTTGCAACTTTGTTCATGATATCGTCGACAGATAAGGTGCTCGAGTCGCGGGCGGTAATCTCGACATGGTATCCCTGCGGTGAGTTAGAAACCACCGTTCAAACCCCAATTGAAATCGTTCGAAAAACTTCGTACCTCGAATAATTTAGCTACAGCGGTTTTGTATCCGCCATAGTTACCCTTTACACGCTCGGGAACACCATCTCCGCACTATTCCGGACCGAAGATGTTAGCTCTGCTCTATTTCGTAGCTACCTCCCGCATCCAACAAAGCCTCGGTGATTGGGAAAACATACCCAAGCGAAAAAGACATTCTTTCCTAGCTTCGTATTCGGGTCTTTTACTTTTGCGAGCGCGAATTGTACTCTTCCGTCGTTGAAGTCCTCGAATAACTCCTCCAGTTCGCCCTCTAATTCGTTGCAACGAAACAGCCCAACGTCAGCAATTAGCGTTCAAACCACAACTGCCATTGAGTGACGAAACATCCGTGGAAAAGAAAGAAAGAACAATTATGAAAGGGGTTGAGAACATACCACCCGTGCTCTGTACTTTTAAGACGCTGGGCTTTGGCGGTCCGGAAGCAAAAGCACTCTGTAGCGGTGCCTGGACGTAAAGGAGAACCCAGGTCGCATATGTGGCCGACTTGTTTGGTGAGACGGAGCTCGTGGTAACGGACTTGACGGAACGGTTGATAGCCGGACCTTCCTGAGAGAGGTCGAGAGCCGACATTTTGGGTGACGGGTACTACTGACTATAGCACTGTGATGGGACGATGAATATGAAGAAAGAGAAAGGGGAGGATGTGAGCAGATGAGAAGATGAGAAGGTGGTGGTGGTGATGGTGGTGGGTGGAGGTGGGGTAAATTTAGCACGGCGATGGGGCAGCAGAAGGCAGCCGGCTAATGACGACAACGCAACTTTCTAAGTCGTCTTCTTTCTTCGTCTTTGGTCTTAGTGTCTATTGCGGCTGAGAATAATCTTAATGCACCGCTGGGTGAGAGCGAGTGAAGAGAATGCGTACTGTGTACGTACTCCACGTCGGAGGCTTTGGGCCGTGGCGGTTTTAGCTGCGGATGCTGGTATCATGCATGCACCGGGGTCCCCATCACGAACCAACTAGCTCCGACAAGCATCCCATCACTTACAATTGCCAAACTATGGACATTTGTATGTTTCAATGACTGAAGCTCCTGAATATATCGTGGACTGTCAAGTTGGAAAAAGACGGTTTGTGGATTTTATACTAGCTAACTCGCATCAAAACACGAACAAGTGCATACATACATGATTTCTACTCTCTCCGCAGCTCCATACAGGTAGATACGTATAGATTGCATAAGACAAAAAAAGGATACAGGTGCCCGCCACCCAGTGGTATCTTATCTCCCCATCAAGAAATCAAAGTAAAATATTCCCAACATTCATCAAACAAGCAGAAAGCTAAAGAAAAAACACAATAAAAAATATCCGATTGCATCCATGGGTATCGTAACGAATGGCATGAATGCATTTCCCTTCTCCTCGCTCAAGCCAAAAATAAAATGTCGAATCAAAGCAAAATCGCACAAGAAATCCAAAAAGCGGCACCAAATCAAAGCAAAACTCGCACAAGATATCAAAACAGATGGAGAGAAACTAAAATGCCAATCTGTGAATCCAAAGCGAAAATAATAAGAAATAGGGGTGGTCTCTGTACCAAGGTAGCTGCGAGACCCAAGGAGCGTCGGCAAGAGAAAAGTCGATGTTCAAGACATCATCGACATCCTCTCTCTGTTGGTGTCCATACAAAGCCATATCGGAACATCGATTTTTAAAAAAAACACCGGATTTCTGTGTCGAGAAATATAAATAAAAACAACATCAACCCTTGAGTTTCCCGGCTGAATATTCCTTCCAAAGGTATAGAGAACGATTATGTTGTTGACGATTTTCGAAGCATAACTCAAGAAAGAATAAACAGCATGGCGACGCTTGATTTTTTGTTTCGCGATGAAAGAGCGGTCGATTGGTTGAAAACAAAAAAATGTTGGGAAAGAGAAAGGCGATTGTCGTTTTTGGCAACGGTGTTTAAAAAATGTCGGCTGAGAATGAAGAAAATAAAAGTCAAGTTTTCGATGACACCTGCTCCTCGACCGGAGGGAAGAGTGAGAAAAAATAGTTGCACGGGTATCGTCAAACCCCCTCTTCCTCCCCCCCGGTTTTTTCCCACAAAGAATGAACACTGAAGTGACTAGCAGTAAATTTTTTTGATTTTCGAAAACGTAAAAGAAAAAAATGTGTTTTTAAGTCACGAGTGTCCACCCTTAAAAAAAATATCCTCCTCTTCACGAAACCCTGATGGGAATCGTTTACTCGACAATCAACCCGGAGCCTGGCATCCAACCAGCAGTGGTAGTTGGAATCTGCTGCCAGGTGTTGAACTGGTTCCAGTTGCCTCCATAGACACCGGCGAGATCGCCCTGCTGCTGAACATCAGCGGTGCTGTCGACGGATCCGCTGCGGAAGGTCTGCGGAGTGTCTGGGGATGGAGTCAACATGTACATCTGCTGAATCTTCGCCATCTCATTGGCTTCCTCCAGCGATGGCATGAAAGCGCCGACGTCGTGCGGAGGGGTAGAGATTCCGTGTTCGAAAAGAGAACTCATGGGACCGTTAGGCTTAGTAGCCGACTTTGGAGTATCAGAGTTCTTGCGACCATTCTGCTGAGCATTCTTGACCGCATTGCCATTAGGGTTACGCGGGTTGTGCTTGCTACGTTCGTAAACGTAGTCATGCTGCTTCTCCATGTGCTGCTTGCAGTTGCTCTCACGCTTGCTCTTGTAAGGACAAGGCGGGAACTCACAAAACCACATTTGTGGAGCTTCGCTATGACGGTCGGTCTCGTGGCGGTCACGCTCCTTTTCGGTAGGGAAACCCTTGTCGTGATAGAGACAGGTTGGTTCGGAGCACTTGTGTGGACGCGAGTGGGTCTTTCCGTGTTTCTTGAGATCGCAAGGACGGTTGTACTTCTTTCCACAGATGGCGCCGGTTTCATCATCGCGGTGGAGACAGACATGGCCACCTTGTGGCTTCTGAATCGATTTCTTGCGCTTCTGGAGTGGGTTCATGCGAGCGCCATTGTCGTCAGAGCTGTCGTCGGATCCGTTGCCGAGTTCCTGGTGTTGAGAGACAGGGGAAATTGGCAAATCTCTGGACGGAAGATCGAAGAGGCCGCCAAGAGTAGCGAGCTCTTGAATGCTAGCGCGTTGTTCGAGAGCAGCGAGGAGCTGTTCTTGGAGCTTCTCGTTGATACTGGAGTGTGGTCTATGCATGGTCGACATCTTGCGGATTCCGTTCTGTGGAGCCATTGGCTTTGGCATAGAAGAGCCCTGGATGCCAGACATCGGGCGCTGGAGAATGGTAACAGCTGGAGCAGGAGCAGCAGCTGCGCTGGCAGAGACCATCTGGGAAATCAACGCTTCTTTTTGGTGCGCGAGAACGTCCATAAAGTACCCTTCATAGTACGGAGTATCATTTGGTCGGGTGAGTTCACCACCGACAGCGTCGATGGCATTCATAGCATTCTGGCAGCGGAGAAGGAACTTCTCGCAAAAGTGGACGAAGGTCTGAGCGGATGTGGACATCTCCTGGGATTTGTAGAGTAGGTACTTCTCGAGATCGCGAAGGCACAAGATACGACCCTCATCGAGTCGCATGGAAGCAGCAGCGATGAGAGGAGTAAATTGTAGAAGAGAAGGATCCTGCGACAATGGAAGAAGTATCAATCGCTTCATTTCCATAACGGCATCGGCATTCAAGCCAGTCGGAGCGGCAGAGTGAACGGAGAGAACCGATCCGCTTGGGGAACCGATGGTGGAAGGTTGAGCTGCCCAACCTTGAGAAACCGGAATGTTGTTGGTAGCATAGTAGACATGGGCCTGCGGGGATCCGTAAGGCGTCGATAGGCCATTCTGAGCAAAGTCAATGTTGGTAGTAGAAGGTGGGGTGAGGGGAGCAATTGGCGAAGAGTAGACACCAAGTCCAGCCTCAACCTCGTTATCAATCAACTCTGGAGTCGGAGAAGCGGAAAACGAGTTGTAGATGTCGTTGTTTCCGGCCAAAGTGGTATCGAGACCAAGGTTGAGATTTGTCGATGTCATATCCGGGAATCCATATAACTCGAGATGGGACATGCTGTTGCGGTGGCTAGCCAAAATGTCGTCGATGGTGACATCGGTAAAGTTGTTGCTGGCCACATTGATGCCGGTATTGCAGTTGTAAGGAGCTGTATCCTGAGGCACGAATCTTCGTCTTGGAAGCGGCTGCTTCGACGACCGAGCGACTTCACCTTCTTCAAAGGTCTTGGAGCGACCACGGCGCCTTGGTGGTTCTTCTCTTTCGGCAACTTTCCTTGTGGGTTCCGCCTTGACAGTCTTGTCGTCTTTGTCGTCCTTCTCCTTGGATTCTTTCTCGTCAACAGCTGCGACTACGGAAGACGGCGATTTCACGGAATCGGTGGTTTTCTTCTTGGAAATTGGCATGGTCTGGCTCTTCTTCACCGCGGCCTCATTCGCAGCTTTGGTGATTAAAAATCTTGGAAGAGGCAAAGCCGTATCCTTCTCCTTTTTAGCTGGAGCGGTTGGCGTCGACCTGGAGAGGATGGTCTTCTTCTTCTCGGTATCGTCGAGTTGGAGCGTCCTGTCAAAGGAAGACAGGATCTCCTGCATCGACGAAACATACGAAGCGGTTACATCTTTGACGGTGGTGGATTTTGTAGATAGCTCGTCGTCGTCATCGAGAGTTTTTGGAAGAGGGACCTCTTTCGTTGTCGGCTTAGTCTCAGTCTTGTCCTCGGTCTTGTCTTCGGTCTTGTCCTCGGTCTTTATCGAGACGACCTTTGGCGCGGCAGCGTCTATCGTCTTGTCGTCCTCCTTGGAGATCGATATCTTGGAAACCGAAGCGATCAAGCTGTCGATGCCACCGACGCTGCAGAGAGAGTTAGAATACGTGCACTGTGTTGCGGTGAGGTTGGAATGTGTTGCTGCATACGATTTGGGGGCGGCCTTTGGCTGCTGCTCGTCGACCTTCTTTGGGACTCCGCCAAACGAGTTTCTCCGCACTTTCAGCCTGCGAAAAGAACGTCAGCGCGGATGACAACCGGAACTGATTGTGTCGCAGAATACTTACGAAGTCTTGACGTCCTCCTTCTTGATGACTGGGGTTACCGACCGGCGAGAAGTCATTTTGACAGTATGTGTATATGTTGCGGTGAATCCGGTGGGCTCGATAGGTCGGAGAGACGGGGGGACTCGGGATGTCGGCCCTTAACGCTTCATCCAATGAATAGAGATGATAAAACTAAAAGGCAAGGACGTTCTATCTTTTTGGTCGTGAACGAATAGTCTATTCGGTTGATCAGAAACAAAGTATGTGAAGGGTATCCCAGACTGGAACGAACCCAAGAACACGGAAACAAACTGAGATAAAAGGGAAAAGGATGTGGACAATCTCAGGGTGAAAGATGAGATGAAATAG
This sequence comes from Dactylellina leptospora, assembly GCA_036971365.1. NCBI lineage: Eukaryota > Fungi > Ascomycota > Orbiliomycetes > Orbiliales > Orbiliaceae > Dactylellina > Dactylellina leptospora. The sequence continues at coordinate 986,514 of JAJTUC010000005.1, forward strand.
AAAGGGACAAAGAGGAAGCTTGCTTGTGTAAGAGGAGGGGCAAAAAAAAGACACCGTCCGGCAGACCCGTGAGATCGGAATGTGCGAGCTGGTTGGTCTGTCTAGGAGTCCTTCCAAAGGCAGGGGCCGGGTCCGGTACGAAAGAAGGGAAACGAGATAAGTGTAGTGCGCGCGCGGGAGCGACGATAGTGTGCTGGCTACTATCTCACGACCACTATGATCGAGGAAGGAAAGTGTAAATCAAAGAAACCAGAAGACAGATCATGCAAGCATCGAGTGGTTTATCCTGAGGTTCGAAATAACAAAGTGGGAGGGAAAGCAGGTGAGATATGTTGCGGGTGGGCAATGGCGAGGAATTAAAAGAAAAAAGAGGCGCAAGCTGTTCTTGGGGAAGGAACCTTGGATGCAGCGCTGCCGGTTTTAAGAGTCCGATGAACTGAACATGAACCCTCCCACGTTTCCGGCCTTTAGTTCTCTCCCTCTCAGTGGTAATATCGTTCCTGCTGCTGCGTCTGCTGCAGCTAGCGTGATGCTGCAGGTGGCTATTATTGGGGGGGAACGAAATAAAAGGGAAAAATTGACAGTCCAAACTAGCCAGACCCCGTGGTGGGCTACTTTCGACTAACGTAATAATCAACGGGACTGACAGACCCGCTAGTTTGAGATCTGTAAATTTTCATGCAAGAGCTGGGACTGAAATCTCAGTAGCAGCAGCAGCAGGGAGAAAATGACATCTCGAATAGGATGCATGGTGATTGTCAAGATGCAAGGAACGAATATGAAGCAATTGAATTGGGGATATTCGAGTTCGTCTAGCGTAGGGGACAACGGAAACACTGTACCTTTTTAGATGAATCCAAAGAGGATTTCGAAATGATAAAACTTGCCAATGGCTGGCTTCGTCGAAGGATTAACGATCAAGACTAAGGTCCCGTGGGAATTATAAACCGCAATGAGATTCGTTATCAAACAGTCTAGTGATACTGTCTCGTAAGCATTCAGTGTAGGAATCTATTGTTGCTGACGAGGCTCCGTAGTTGTCGTTGTGCGGATTAGGTAGCTGCTTGACTGGACCGCGCGGAACGAAATGATTCAAGAAGTAAACCCCAAGCTGACGAATGCGAAGTAATATCCTCTTCTATACTACGCGTAGATTGTAAGAGTAAAAGAGACAGCAAAATTGTTTTCCAAAAAGAAAAAGGGAGGGAAGAGAAAAATGAAAGCGGTTGTAGCACAGAAATCCTAGAAAGGAAAATTAAAAACTGGAAAGGACTTTGGTGTTGCCGCTGATTCGAGCTTGTAGGGACTAAACGGGGGGCAGAGATATTTCACAGGGTGGACGAAAATATGTGATTGTGAAGGAAAAGCTGTTGGTCTGGCCGGAGCTTTTGGGTCGAAAGATAGGTCTTTTCAACCCAGCTGGTATGAGATGCTACAAGCTCTACAATTTAGCTCTTGCTCGTGGGCCGGGAAGCATGGATCGAACTATCAATCAAACTATCAATCACTCAATCACTATGCCGAACCCGCCCTGGTGGTCCAAATCGAGATGAGGTTATAATTAATTCCAATGGAGGCCTCCTCTGATGCCCCTCATCTCGCAAGTGCTGTTGGCCTCGAGAAAGATGGGCCTGAACATGGGTCTCTTCTATCATAGACGATGCGTCATGCTGCGAGATCCAAAACTCCAACGTTTACACAGCCGACGCTTAGCGCTTCTACCTGTTCCCTCTCTCTGCGGGCAAGCAAAATTCGCCTCGCACCTGAGAAAAGAAAACCAAGAAAACGTCCACAAAGCGAGCGAGAAAAGTGTGGATCGAGAAAAAGAATACCGCTTTTTTTGCAGCTTTGTTTCCGCAGAACGTAATTATACAGCCAGTTTCGCAAGGAGTGCTGCCTATTGCGCGGTGTGGGTTTCTTTTCTCTTCCCCCTCCTAAAAAGATGTCAAATTCCTTAAGCTTTCTTTACCCGCAAGCACCCCCAAAATCCCATTCGCTTCACAATGACAGCAGCAAAAAAGCAGCTTATGACGAGAAAATTTTAGCTTCAGGCTGCCAGTTTTTCGCACAAGGAGGGGTGGTGGCATGTTTGCTTCTTCGAAACCCTTCCCTTCGGGGATTCATGCTGGTGGGTCGGGATAGGCTAAGGGGGGACCCCAACCTGGGCCAGTATGCTGGGCAGCAATTGGCCCTCTCCCTTTGTTTCGTGGTTCCGGCGATTCTTCTTGGCGGACGAGACCAACCTCTCTCTCTAATTTAGAAAGGGCACTAGGCAGCCGTTTACTCTTCGACAGAAGTCCATCCACAGATCTCTCGCAGGGTTCGTTTTCGGGCTGGCTCCTCGATTGCAAGGGGTAAAAGAAGAGAACAAGCAAACCTTTCTCTCATGTAATTTTTTTTTTTTTGCTGAGCCGCAGCGAGAGACCGCCGACTTGCTCTGCTCCATCTGATCGCTCTTTCTGGAAGCGTGGCTGTTTGATATCAGCCCTCACGATGTGTTTCGTCGATGCCATACCTCAAGATCATCATATCGCTGTCACGTTCATACTTACTTCCTCGTAAGGCGTGCATCTTACAACATCATGGCGAAGAAAACGTCGAACAGCTTACATTACAAGACGGGGGAGCTAAGGGGAAAATACCATGCATCCTGCAAACAGCCTACCCACCTCATGAAACCCAACATTTCGCCATGCGTAACCCCGGAAGCATATGTATGACAAAAAATGCCCCTCCCTCTGTGGCACCCGAGAATCTGAACGTTTACGCAACCTGCATGAGCGATACAACGTTCTCGCCATCCCCCTCGAACTAAAAATCCTCCCAGTGGGACAGATCATTGCAACACAAAACGAAGGAATGTGAAACCATACCAGGTGTGCGCACACAATCGTCGGGACAAGATCGCGTGATAAAGCCCGCATTCCTGCATTCTTTCAGAATATATGTACCAGACCACATCTTTTGGCTCTGGGAGACATCTGACGTTGGGGGTTCACCATTTATTTTCTTTTCAGGAGGATAATCCCGCGCCCCGATGATATGGGTTACCTAGCTGTACCTCTCTCAAATGAGGAAGTAATAAGATGCTTCATCTGATATCAGAGCCGAAACTCCGGGGTGGATTTCCGAGGACGGTTTCCTACTCAGCAATCCGTATCATTGATACATGGAGACTTCAACAGCATTTCCACGGTCGTGGTCGAGCTAGCTAGTAGTTCTTCCATCTCGAGAAAGAAAAAAACCTAGTGTGTATTTCGCTCATTTGAGTCTATCAGGTATCCCGGCTATCAAGTCTTATATTAGTAATGATTCAGATACTACCATTCGATTGGGGTACTGGGGTTTTGATTCGAGTGATTCTTTGTATCAGTGGTATCGACAAGAAGCAAAATAAGAAAGTGAGGTGCCTGATCTGGAAGCTGCCTAAGATCGGTTCCGACCCCACATGGGCCATTAACCTTGCGGTTGGGTTGCGCATGCCGCTGATAGGACAGCGCGCGAGCAAACCATTGCCATCAGTGACGCTGCTCTGAATCAGAAAACGGTCATAGTATCCAGTCAAACAATCAGACCGCCCTTTTTCGAACCTGACAGCTCCAGTCCCAGCTTCTTCAGCTTTCGAACAACATATCAAAACGGGTATGGGAAAGCGGTTCTTGCGCATTGTTATTAGACGTGGGGCACCGGGTAATTCCATGTTTGATGGCGTTCGGCCTTGCAGTTTTCGACCGCACAATGGTCTTGCCTTCGGGCTGCAGGAGATTAAGCTGGGATTGCAGTAATAAGCATTTGAGGCTGCAGCGCCATTCAACGCCATAAACTCTTATAAAAGAACCCATATGGGCCATATGAGACCCCCCGCTTTGCCGGTGGCGTCGAAAGCTTTCGTGGGCGCTAGATTGGAGTATCTTTTCGAGCAGAAGAGTCCCGGAACGATATGTTTGAACGAGCGTCTTTTGTTTCACGTGTCTTGATGGGTTCAGCTAGGCCTATTTCGAAGAGAAGTGGTGATTTCGAATTACGCACGAATAGGTGTCTACCGCTTTGCATTTTAATTACCTGATCTCTGATTCGATACTTCGGATCGAAGACCCTGAATACAAACATGACCGATTAAACATAAAACACCCAACATAACGCTCGTGGCTCGCACGTACCATGGGTCATGACACGATATGATATCAGTACGGCACATGGGCCAACATCAAAAAGACGGTTTTTAATCTCCAGGCATCCAACAAGGTATCGGTGCAACTTGTGCCGGGGATAACTCGAAACAATGTTGGTAAAAAAAAGGGTCCAACGGTTTTTTTTTTTTTTTTTTTTTTTTTTTCGCCCTCGACGAGCTCGATGTCATTTCGACAGAAAGGAAACAGAAGCCTTGCTGTCACGTGGGATTTGTCGTTACTGGCGAAGATACTCAAGATCACCAAGCTATGATCATGGCCTGTCCGAACCCTGCGCTGTGATCAGCGACTAAGTTTTCGCGAAGGGGTATTACATAGTAAAGTTCGAGGTTATCCACGGGTATTCTACATTTTGCTTTTTTGCACCCGTTGGCTTGATCGAAGCTCTCGAAGGCAGCAGAATAAGCACTGTGGAGCCATAGCTACTGCTACCACCGACACGCCTCAACATCTCTACACAAGATCCTCTGTATACATACTCGTGTTCATCGATTGACGGGGACTCAGCCTTGCGCTATTAATACAGCTTGATCATCGGCTACTAGCCTTCTAGAAGAATGGAACCCCACACCCGATCAAAAAGAAAATTGCACAAATGAGGGTTTTCTTGAAACTCTTTCTTATGACTTTCGCTTGTTCGGATGGCGATACCAATTTTGTACGAGTTGACTCGTTTGTTCATTTCCTTCTGATACAAGATGGCTTGACGGATGACCTTGTAATCTGGGGTATATCCCAGGTTTTGCGGCGTTAATAAAATGTTCCCTTAGCTACAGAGCTGCAGCTCGTACGATTTTGACGAATCAGAAAGAGGTCATATGGGTGAATCCTTCTTTCTTTTTTAAGTTTATGAGGAGGTCAAGACTGGACAAGACAAGGCATCGAGGGGTTAGCGAATATGGCGGGATCAGAAGACGGCTCATTGCAGAAGCCCGTGTATTCTTGCTTCTCCTCGATGGAAAGTCTGGAGAACGTTTCGTTCGCCTAAACCATTAAATCCGTGAAATAGAGGCCAAGGGATGTGCTTCGCCACTTATAGCGAAAGTACGATAATATCTTTAAACTTGAAACTATCCCGCGATATCGCCGTCAGATCTCTAAAACCTCAATCGACCGAAATATTCACTTTACATGATGCGTTTTGCAAAACGTTGAATGAGTGCTCGTAAAGCACTTCATACAGTAGTAGCCTATAGTCATCAGCTGAGGTTACTCATACTTTGCCCTTTCGTCAGCCTTTACTCTCATCATGCCATCTACCGTTTCTTGTACCCATGATAATTAGTGAGGGCCCGAACAGAGCCGCAAACAGGCAGCGAGAAAACTATGCCCCCCATGCAAGCGCAACGACGTCGCAAAGCGGAAAGGGTGAGTGTATGTGTACGCTGTACGATCATACAAAGTAACGTTGTGCAGCCTTTACTGTTTCTTGAAAAGGCGCCTGGAGGATGATGATGTAGCATAGCCACCACGAACCCAGCCGAGTTGCTCACAGCTGCACCTTAAACGAATTTCTGAACATGCAATATGAATAGGAATTCGGGAAAGAATAGCGATTGTCCTCGTGTTTTCTCGGGTAATATCCCGTCCGGCATAGACTATTATTCTATCCGAGGCGATATCTTGCAGATGCCCAGATTATTAACTGATGCATGTTAAGCCATTCCTGCAAAAGCGCAAGGCGAACTATCCGCGATGATTTGGGATTTGGTCTCCAGTGGGGATTCTGTACCTTTTCACAGAACGTGTCTGCGCAATTGACTTATTTCTTTCGGGCTTTGAGTAATCTGACACAAGACCCGATGAGTAGACGATAAACGGAATGATACATACGGGCGGTAGCGGCCGGTGCCAGGAGAGTCAGGAGATGGCGGTTATGCGGCAGTTGATAGCGAAGGGTATGCATAATGATAGTCCTCTCACGGGCGGTGATACGAAATGCGTACTTGATATCGGATTTGTAAACCTCGGCACAGCCATGTCTCCGTCTCATGCGCACCAGAGGACTAGATCGGTAGCGAGTAGAGCAAAGACGTGAGATTCCTCAGTCGTAGTATGGTATGTAGAAAGAAGCAGCATCAGTATGAATCCGAATGAAAGTGAGAAATGCGAAGATGACTGGATTCACCAGCCACAGGTGTTGTGTGGCTGGTTAAAGATGTTTGACTGTGGCGGATTCCTCTTTCGTCACCGCGTCCAACCTCCTGGCTGCTCCCCAAACGCTGCGACGGCCTCCAACATCGAGAGCTGAAGATACATACACAAATACATATCAGTCGAGTAAACCGACACGCCTCTATCCGCTGCACGGTAGCCTGCAATGGCTCGCCCGCGTAAAATACGGATCATATCCAGTGATGAAGACGAAGAGGAATCGAGAACAACTGCGCCCGCGGTCACCGAGTCCGAGTCCACATCGACATCCAAACGAACGAGCACGAGATCCACGAGGGCCACGCGGTCCACGAGCGCTGGCACGAACACGACGAGCTCCACGTTGAATGGAGTATCAAGTCGGACTGCGAGTGCTTCTCAAACTGGAACAGCTGCAAAGAGTTCGAAGACTTCACGATCGAAAGCTTCAAGCTCCTCTATAACATCTCCCCGAAAGACATCCAATCCCAAGTCGTCCATCTCTAAAACAAAACAATCACAACCTATCACCTCGTTCTTCTCAACCTCAACCCAGCCAAGCAAGAAACAAAAGAAGGGAACGATAAATCAACTCTCCGAAAAAATACATGAAGACGAAGATCTCGACGGCATCGAATTCTCATCCGATGAAGAAAATACTCGAAGGAATCGCCGTAAACAGGTCATTCCGATAATTTCGTCTGAACCGGACGAATTGCCTAGAAAGCTCCCGCCGGCTGCGAAATCAATCCCGAAAGATAACCCAACCCGACAGCGTTCACCGGAAACCGCAATTGAACACCGCACCTGGGCAGATAAATACGCTCCCAAATCGACATCCGACCTCTCAGTCCATAAACGTAAAATAGATGATGTGAGAGGGTGGCTGAACGATGTGTTCACGGGGACATCTTCAAAGGTACGCGGCTTCCTAGAGTATCCCCAATCTATTTGTGAAACAATCTCGAATCGAAAGGGACTTATATAAACGATTCAGCGGCTTTTAGTTCTCTCTGGTCCTTCCGGTACGGGTAAAACAGCTACAATTACGGCCTTGGGCAATGAGTTGGAATTCGATATCTTAAAATGGGAGAATCCTTCACAGCATGATATTGGCGGCGATTACCTCTTCGACAGTCTTAATGCTAAGTTTGAGGAATTTATGGGAAGGGGGATCGGATACGGTGCTCTTGAATTGGTCGTAGAATCCACATCACATCCTGATGGATTACCATCGAAGAAGGCCAATGATGTAAAAGATCCGAATAGACGGCAGGTTATATTGCTGGAAGACTTGCCGAACATCTTTAGCTCGTCAGCGGCAGGATCCTCCGCGATGATGTCGTTTCGAAGTGCCTTGCATTCATTCCTCGCGACGACTCAGGATTCGGTCCCATCACCGTGTATCTTGATCATTAGCGAAAACCTTACGACCCAATCAAATAGCGCATCGATAACTCCGCATCGACTTTTGGGACCCCAATTGCTTAATCATCGGAAGACGACGTCGATCTCGTTCAATAAGATTGCGCCTGGAATCATGCAAAAGGCGCTAGATAAGGTCGTTGATCTCGAATTACGGAGTAAAGGAATCAATGTACCGCCCTCCGCGGGCTTACTGGCGGGAATTGGCGCTTGCGGTGATATCAGAAGCGCTATCAATACCTTAGAATTCATGATGGTTGCGGGCAAGGGCAGAGCCTCCCATCCACAGAAGGCTATAGCTACAAAAGGCAAGAAGAAAGGCCGTAGCATATCAGATTGGGGGGAACCGAGTGAGAGTGAGAAGTTGACGTAAATCTCCCGCACGTGATATGGATTATAGCAGAAGATAACTAACCATCGTATAGGCTAGAGCTAGTAACACAGCGTGAATCCTCACTTGGTATATTTCACGCCGTCGGGAAGATCGTTTGGAACAAAAGATGTGAGTCTAAAGCTCAATCAAGCTATCGTGAATGAATAAAGTCGTAACGTGCTACTCTTCCTAGTCGATCCTTCCGAACCACAAAATCAACCACCGGAAATACTTCCCGATCCGATCCCGGAACTATCTTCATATTCCAGAGCCCCATCGCTGGTCGACATAAAAACGTTGATAGACACCGCGGGCGTCGATCTCGACACTTTTATATCAGGGATTCACGAAAACTATCTACAATCCTGCGCTGGTTCATCTTTCCCCGAGCATTTCGAAGCATGCATAGAACATCTCTCCGACTCAGATATCCTTTCGTATAACACTTCACCGGGCGGACGAAATCAAGTGGACGACAATATCAGACAAGGTGAACTCGCATTTCAGGTCGCGGTCCGAGGAACACTTATGGGTCTTCCTGTTAAAGTAAAACGGGAGAGTAGCAGGAGTAGTATGTACTACCCCATGTCACAGAGGCTATGGCGGGACAAGGAAGTAATCGAAGGGATGGTCAGCCTCTTCATCTCTAGCGGGTTATCTGATTTCGGGAATGCGAAGATTGCGGGTGGTATGGCGGATGTAGAGGCGTTATTGGAATATTTACCTTATACTTACAGAATTTCCAAAGCGAAGATGAGGAATAGAGGTGGCGTTCGGACTTCTGCGATGAAGAATTTGGAAAAAGTGGTTTTGTTCAGAGGGGTCGGGGATCAGAGTGAAGTTGTGCCGGATGGGCCCGATGAGGAAGAGGAGGTTGAAAATGGCGAGGAAGATGAGATGGGGAATGTGAAGGTCAAGAGAAAAGTCAGGAGACAGAAAGAAGAGAGCGGACAGTATGGGGGAAGGTTTAAAAAGAGGAGAGATGGGGGTGTGGGACTCGCAGGACTTGGAGATGCTGAGAAGGATGAGGGGAACTTCGAAGAGAGCTTGGAGGGATTGATAATTGCGGAAGACGATATTGAGGACGCCGATGGAGATGATTGGTGATGGCTAATTGGGATCCCGCGCTGGACGGCGATACTATCATTTTATTTCGGCTTATCATCATCACTCATTGCCATCACGGCTGCATTTAGAGGCAGTAATCGGTGACGAATATATCTTACATATACAGTATCTCGAAAACGCTGGTTGTTTTATATCACCTATTGTATAATATCATACATCTTATATATGTTTAGCGGTTGTATGAATCAAAGTCGCTGGCGAAATGTCTTTCGGCAGAACCGCGAAACCTTGAATTTTCACGTGCAATTATAACCGAACCCCATTCACCCGAAACGGGATTGCATTAAGCTTCCCGGTGTGGGGGATTCTCGATATCAATCTCCAACTTTCTACATCAAGCCCATAGACTTTCTCGGTTTCTTATTTGTATAAATACCGTTAGTCTTAAGTTCCTATAACTATCACACCCGACAGCAAGATATCCACCGTCGTGATGGCGTTCCTTCAATCCCTCGCGAAGGGCTCCTCATCTTCCAACACCTCAACGCAAAACTCAAACTCTAAAATCTGGGCCGATAGATTAACGTCCTCTTCATCATCTTCGAGCCCAGCCCATACCGACTTTAAAACCACAAATAAAACTTCAGACATATCAACAGATATCGAATACGAGTCCTTCTTATCACGACATAATGACGAAGGGGTATTAGCGGACGCGGTGGGGCCGTATTCATTACTCAACGAAGGTTTTTCGCCGGACGTGGAGTTTCAAAAATCGATTGATGGGTTAGACGTGGTCGGATTATTAGAAGTTATGGATACGCAAGGGGTTGAGATGGAGAGTTTCGTGGCTGGGAGGAGTGGGGAGGGGAAATTTGGGAATGATGAGGTGGCGGAGGATCCGGTTGAGTGGTTGGGGGTTACTAGAGAATACACTGATGATGTTTGGGGGGATGAGGTGGAGGAAGGGAAGGGGAAAGGAAAGAGGAGGGATAGCGAGGAGGTGAAGGTGAAAGTGAAAGGGAAGGGGGTTGATATGAAGAGTCGGTTGTAATTTTGAAGGGGTTAGGGTCAGAATTCGTGTTTTCATTTTCAGCGATCTCGGTTCTGTTAATCGGCGTGGGTTTCTGGGATATAGCGAACTTGCAAATTTAGTTTGAGGAGTTACTGTGTACTGATTTATTCAAATTTACCTCTTTCTATCAAAACGCTCTGATTTATATACGGCGGTGTCGGCACGGAAGATTTGAATGAACGTCCTGTGCCCAGTCTCGATCTTGGTACAAATTTCATTGGCCCAAACGAAACTTCGAAAAGTTCCAAAAATTTCCCCTCATTTGCCTAAGAAGGTAAATAATGTAGAGCTCACAGCAGAACTTTGCCAGAAAATATATCGATCATGACTTGGCGGTGATTAACCAGATGAACTTCACTTCAACAGTATTTCTGGCGCGGCGGTGCGATCAGGTCATGGCGCTTAGTGATACAGGGAACTAGGCGCCACATTAAACCTGCTCGTAATATTGGTTTAAGTGCTGTACAATGATCAAACTTAATTCTGAAGATGCATAAGCCGTTCTATTTGGACCCTTACTCCCTCGCCAATCGATCATTCAATATTATCTCTATCTTGGGAGCCCTGTTCAGGATGCCATCAGCAATCGAGAGACTTCCTCCAGAGTTAGCAGCAGAAATAGCTCTTTTCGTAAGTATTGACTCTAGAATTATCCATCCAATGTATTCTGACTAACTAAATTTCTAAATATCTAGCTACCAAAAAAATCTTTAGCGATCTTGATACGGTGTAGCCAGGCGTTAAACTCTACCTACATAGTTCATCTGTATCATACAATCGAACTATCCTTCCGCAAGAACTACTACAGCAACGTCCCGCTATTCGAACCTCAAGCTTTAGCGTGGGCTAAGGACAGATGTCTTGAACACGTTCGGCATATCCGGGTGATAGATCAAGAACCCACTCCAACAGTTGAGGAAGCGAGAACCTTTCAGTATATTGTTCAGCATCAAATACGGCCATTTATCAAAAGGCTACCGCTCGAAACACTTCTCACATGGGAGTAAGACCCCGTTCTCAAACGCAATGTGATGATTCGATTATTTACTGACGATTTATTCTGTTGAAAAGTTGGAACCCGGGACTCGGGATATTACCGAACTATCTGTTTACTTGTTTCCCGGATTTCAAAAGTCTCCAAAGACTAGCACTACCGCTATCGAATGTAACCGGATACGGCGCTGTTCGGTTTAAATATTTGAAATGCGCCACTTTAACTAATCTTCGACTCTTTCGAGTCCCACAAACAGTGGCGGGGATTAAAGCGGTTGGAGCTTTAGTGTCGAATTCTGTGAATCTTCAGCATTTCTCTCTGGAAGCTATGACCGAAAGATTAGACTCGGAGTTTATGGGCTTACAATTAAGCTCGGACTCGTTCAGCAATCATCAAGAACTCAAAGAACTCGTTGGACAACTGGTATATCAAGTTTTATATACTTACAAGCTTAAATCCCTCCATCTTGAGGATGTGCCGGTTGACGGAAACCTGAAGGGGTGTTTAACGAATCCGAAACTACAGGATCTGACTTTGAGAAACACCTCCGACCTAGAAGATTTACACGAAGTGTTCAGGACTCATCAATTCCGCCTGAGGAAATTGCACATACTATCTAACCCAGGATCATTCCATATCTTCCGACCAATGCTACGGAGTAGTCTTCATGGCGGATTGTTGGAAGAATTAGTACTACTGTCTACAGAAAATATCAAGGAGCCCCTAGATATAATCGAAGAACTAAAGCCTGTGGACCAGGATGATAGCGGAGTGGTTGATAAGCGACTTTCCCGGCTCAAATATGTCGCAATACATGACATGTTTGGTTGCTATTGGAAGAAGTTTCACGACTTGAGTGCATGTCCAATCGAGGAAACTACCGTGTGTTTCCCGAGTATCGAGGTACGAACTCATCCAACGAGCTAACAGTGTTAGATGACATCGTTTAACTTTATTAACGAAATATATGTTCCTTTAGTACGGTGCTCATTTTGCTATATACCAAAAATGGGCAACCCACGTTGTACCACTAAGCGTGAAGATCCTTTACCTAATTCCAGAAAATTGGCCAATGCTAGAAAATGAAATAGGCCAAAACGAACTCAAACTAGACGCCATTAAATCTCTCGTGGAAAGGTTCACGCGAGGCTGCTATACGCACAGAAGCAACGTTTTAGCACAACCGAGACTCGAATACATAATATTCGGTAAACGATCAAATATCGCATTCGCTGTACAATGGGTGTTGAACAAAAATCCGGTGGTGAAGGGATATTGGTTACCCGTCGTGGATTATTTCAATTTCGTGCAGAATTATGACAAGTTGAGCGGGCGGTTTAGGTTATACGATGCTGTTGAAAGGCCGGAGGCGAAATCCCGACATCGGCTCCCGTCGTTTCGTTAGTCAAGCGGCTGCAAGAGTATGAAGACAAGGCTGCGAGGCGTCTGATTTCGTTAGCCCACGTGTTCGCGGATACATTGATAACTGCATGACCAGTTCGCTTTGAACACCCCGACTCTTCGCTACATTTTTTATTCGTTGGAGTTAGTCATTATCAAGATATCGCTGCCAATTATTAGATCTGATTCTTTGCAATCACAATCAGGAAAACGTGAAAAGAATTTCAAGATAATTTTCTGTATTGTTTCATTCTCGGTTTAACGCTATCAAATAGCTAAAATAAAACTCCATAACACAAAATACATATCCCAAAAACACCCCACTACTATCACAAGAAAACCCCATCCTCAAAGTTCCAAGCTTCATAAACCAATCTACCTCTTCTCCCCAAAACAATCCTGAATATCCTATTTCACACCTGTACATTTTTCCTTTTTTTTCTTTTTCTCAAAAAAGATAACGCCATATAAAACACATCCCTACTATCCCCCATTTTTTTTGGCTTTGTTGATCGATATGATGGTTGTCGCGTGCTCGTTAAATCCGAAAAAAGTACGACGAAAAGAAATTCCCACCTTGGAAAATGTTGATTCCCTTTGACAGAAAAGCCTTGGCCGTTATGCGTATGTAAGTGAGGAAGTATATATGTACACTCGAGAGTACGCTTCATGAGATGTTGCGTTTGAATTCCCACCACCGTATGTAGATTGACTGCCCATCTACAGTCAGTCATCGGTGGGTGGTTGTGATTTAAGTCTCACAGTTTGCTATTGCCGGAGCTCGATCCCGTAGGACTGCTGAGTTTGGTGGTTTCTGTGAGATTTAAATGAATCTCATTAAGTTGACGATGAAAAGTAAAAGTGAATGGTGTATTGAAAAAAAAAAAAGTTTACCGCCCACGCTCAGCGCCGAAAGAATCGAAAAGAGGTAACTTATGCCGTCATGATCTCGTGATTAAAAAGTGCTGAAACTGTTCATTTTCAGACACTTTTGATTGTTAATTCTGTCTGTCGTCATTCTGGTTGTTTAGTATCGATTGTTTCGATAACTTTGGCACGGCCTAGAAAGCCAAAACAAGAGAAGATAAAGAAGAGAGAAATAAAAAATAGGTGGTGCATGTATTGATAGTTTGATGTTGATGTGCTTGTCTGTCTGTATGGTGATGGTTAATGGCGTGACATCGACGTGAGGAGAAGCTTTGCTTGCGCCGATGCCACGATGGCATCGCAAGGTTATGAGCATCACCATGATTTGATGTAGAAATCCGTTCATATATAGCAGTGCCCCCCGTACACTGGCAATGCTATAGACATCACGCGATGTTCTGACGAGGGATACACATCCACGTGTGTGGAAATGAACCGCCCAGTGGGCCAACATCAGATTGAATACTGCCCCGAAAAAAAAAGTAGAGTGAGAGAGAAATATTAAAGCAAAAGAAAGAAGAAAAAGAGTAACATGCGTTCAGCGCACAGGAACGAACTCCTAAACAGACAAGATTCTATTACAGGGTTGCTAAAGCAAAGAAATAGACCGAGGCAGCTAGAGCAATATGAGCATGGAGCTCACCGAACGAGACAGAGTGAAGCCAATTCCAAGGCATACATAAACTCCGGACCCAAATACTGATAAAACGCCGCAAAACCTAAACAGACAAAACCACACCAAAGCCAAGCCGCCATTGAATCCGTAATAAGATTGATAAGGAAAAGGTCGTGGGTATCATTCTGGCGTCGTTAGTTTCGTAATGTTACAGAAGTAAAAGTTCCACATAAACACCAAACCGGGTTTTGAATAAAAGGGAAATATTTGTAAAATATTATGCAAAGAAGGCAAATAAAACAAGCTTGCAAAAGTAAACTCTCTTCTTCGGCCACCAGAACCGCGTATAGGGCAGTAGGGTTTTTGTTAGATGGCCAAGAGTTAGTGAGTTTAGATGGCTTGTGGGCATGCTAGCATGGAGCTACCATGAGATGAAGAGAAAGGAAACGAAGGTAAATACTGGGATTGGTGAGATGCGATGTCGTCGAAATGAAACTTGTGCGGACTAAATATTACGTAGGTGTTAAAAAATGTAGAGTTGCTGATCGAAAGTTAGATAGTCTTGTCGCGTGTGATGCTGAGAAAAGTTGTTGCCGACGGGAGCTAACATGGGCGTGGTAGATAGAGCTCTCAAATGTGTTTGAACTCGAGAGACAAGTAACCTTCCACAAGGCCATGTTGACTGCCTGCCGCTTTGATGTCGGATGAATGTAGAATAGGCATATGCTGGGCATATACCATCGCGTAACAAAGAATATTTAATTCGAGGGAGTCGGCGCTTCAAAGAAGCGGTCATCCTTCACATGCCTACAGTAATATACCATCTTCGTAAGACTGCAACATATGCGGATGGGTCTCAGCTTGCTCGATATCTACTGCATCTTAGTCTGTTAAATTGGAATCAGTTCATGAAATCTTGAAGGAACTGATCGAAGTCGGCGTTATCGAATGACCCTGCAGTAGCAATATCTGTAAAGCCTACGTCGTTATTACTTAGAGTGGGATCAAAGCTGGAATTGAGATCGATCCCAACAAATTCTGGAACTTTGTCGATAAAACTTTGACCTAGTAAGCCCAAGTGCTGCATATGAGAGGCGAAGATTGCAGGTGCAATATCAGTTCTCGGGATCGTGGACGGTTGTGGTGGAAGAAGTGGTGCACTGAAAACGAATTCACCCGAGTGCATGTTGTTGTCTAGCAGATCAGAAGATTCGAAGCCGAAGTTGGCGGATTCAAAATCCATGAAACTATTGAGTACAGAGTCATTGATCTGGGCGTCTTGGGGGATAGCGGGCTTCGGGGCTTCTTGTTCGGTCTCTGAATCTGGCGGAGGGGTAGCTGGGCCCTCTGGGAGTTGTTCGTCGTCCGACATATCTTGATCCTTATCAGATGAAGATAAATCTTCATGTCTGGCAGCCACCTCAACCTTTAAGATAGCCTCATCCTGATCGTCCACGTACTTTCTATCTCTCAGCATGGAAACATCAACGGTACATTTCCGAAGCCAAGGACGAAGCTCCTCCATAGGCGGTAAATCTGGATGCTTTTGCTTGAACTCCCTCTCCTCAGGGGTATCCGTCTTCAACCGCTTATTGAAATGAGCTCGCCTAAGATGGCAAGCGGCGTTATAATCCTGGCCATAGATCTTACGCCTAGAACAGTGCTTGCAGTCTTTGAATAAATTTCCTTCGCGCGAGTCGTCATAGACAATGAAGACCGTCTTCTTAGTTTCATGCTGGATGTTCATGTGACGTGCAAGCTCGTGAGGGCCTCTGAAGCCCTCCCGATGTTCATCACACAGGTTGCACCATTGCTTCTTTTGGCGCTTGCGCTTTCTTCCAAGTGATGTGGTGCTATCAGATGCCTCATTGTTGGGGACTCTTGTACTTGAGGAAGCTTCCTGGGTATTCTGAGATTGCTTCATCAGCCCAGAGGTTGATTGTTGATTCAACAAAGCAGCGTCTCGCTGGGGAGCCATGAAATCATTCACAGCAGCTAGGGATGCCTCAATTTCGGCTGTTGTAGAAATAGCAGCCTTCTGTAAGGGGGGAAGTGTTGGAGCAGTCTTCCTTTGACGAGCAGCAAAGCCAAAATTAGAGTATTGCTTGGTATGCTGGACCGGGGATGCATTTGCTGATGCACTCTGGCCCGGTAGGTTGTTGATATTGCGTGTGGGATTTGCGAGAGCTGGTGAGCGTGGCGCACTCATTGCTCCAACAGTAGGAATAGAATCCGATGAGTGTTGCCTGCTGCTTTGCAAGGAGGACATCGAAGAAAAGGATTTCTCCAAAGCAATAGTAGGGGAAACAGACAGTCTATTTGGGACCGCGGGCATTGTACCCGTAGCTGATACTAGAGGGGTCTGAGGTCCAGAGATGATGCGTGTCCCTGGAAGCGAACCATGTGATGAACTCGCCAGTTCAGATGGCTGTGGTGCTACACTGTTTGGTTGCATTGTATGCGGCAAGCCAGTTGATGTTACAGATCGGAGACCTGCATAATCTCCAGCTTTGGAGGATCGAAGAGCAGACGCAGAGCCTCTAGTCTGCTCTTGCTTTCTATCAAACTCTACCACATGATCAGCTAAGATCTTGAGGCTGTTGAAGAACCTTTCATTCCTTCTTTTCCTATCGTAGTTCTTTCCGGACTCTTCAATAACCTCATGGGTGATCTGGCCAAGATACCGATGCAAGTCTCGGATGAACTGCTGCCTGACGGGGTCATGGACAGACTTTGTAAATGGTGCCTCCATCTTGAAAAGCCTTTATTCAATAAAGGCTAAGATGGGACGGGGAACAAGATTTCAGATGAAAAAAGGAAGGAAAAGATAGATTTCAACTCGACCCGAAGGACGATGTTGAAATCTTGAGTGTTTCAAAACAGAAAAAGAGAAAAGAGAAAAGAGAAAAGAGGAGAGGGAGGATGCAAAACGAAATGTCGTTTCAACGGGTTGCTTCAGGTTTAGATTTGTTTGTGTGATGAGAGAAAAGGGAAAGTAAGAGAAAGGGTGTACGAAAGAGGAGAAACAGCTAAGTTAAATGCAAGAGTCGACTCGGGAAGGGGGACCTGGGAACGGTGGACGGGCGGTGACTCCTCTTCAACGTGGTTTGTGAAACAAGCCAATAGACGAAGACCTATTTGCAAGGGATCGAAGGGATAATAGCAAGATGTCAATTAGAATTAAGCTTATTTGTGAAGATTATGTTGGGGAGGAGGATCGAGTTAGGAGGACGGGGACAAAGATAGACGGGGTAGATGATAATGGAAAGTTGCGACAAGCGTTCGTTCGCTTGGGCTCGCTATACTCGGAAAGGATAAGTTGAGTGGGCCGAAGAAGAGCGCTACAGGATCAAGGTACAGCTCGATCTTGTGAACGGATGGCGATGTAATTGGCCAGAGATGAGGAGACTACGGGGGGCCCAAGTACGGAGACGAGGGTGAAGAGGAGGAGGAGGGTGGAGGATGTGTTGTTGGTGTCGTTGGTGCCCTTTCTTTGGGATTCTATGTGGAATGAGCTCAGAGCTTCCTCAGGTGTGCCTCCTCTGACGTGGACAACGACCCTTCGAAAATTAGACAGCTACTAAACAACTGCCCGGTAAGGACTGGATAGGCGGACAGGGTCGAGGACAACGTCGTGCTACTAACTGGCAAAGCCACTCGGTCATGCAGCTGGTAAGTATGGTGTGGAGAGCTGGATGCAGCTGCTGGGGACGGGACTGGGCTAGAGGAATGGAACCTACATGATCGCAGCGGGTGCTGGGGAACCTCTCGAGCTCGCCCTACTTTACAATTGGTCCGCTAAATTAACTGAACAAGTCAGAGCAGAAGTTCACCGAAGCTTCCACGCTGAAAGAGTGCGTCGCCCTTCTTTCTTTCCCGGGTCAATTCCAATTTCCCCAACCTTGACACGATTGAAATTACGGAAATTCAGCGATCTAGCTCTGTGCTTAGTCGCCGAAGGTGAGAGTTCGTATGGAGTCTAGTCGGCTTGATTGGTTACGGTTGGCGGTTCACGGGATATACTGGCGCACCGGCTACTTTCAGGAGAGCGTAGCCGATTATCCCGACGAAGGAGCTGTTCGGCCCGTAAAACGATGCGAGCCAGGCGGTGACACGGGGGGTGTGAACGGTGGTCTAGGAATGTTGGGATTGGTCGACTCTTCTTCGCGCCCGATAATAGTACTATGTTCTAGCTTCTGTCGCCTGGTTCAAGACGATCGATCAGGAACTAACAAGAGAAGAAGCGGTCTTTCGAATATTCTTCTACGAAACAGTTTGGAGAAGCAGTATGGCTGCTTTGTTGACAGCGGGTTGGTAAAAGCGGCGGAACAAAAGGGAATCTCAGCCAGCTGCTGAGGCGGCCTTACAGTCTTATACCACTTGTCAGTGCTTGAGATCGACGGGCATTCGCGGAACAAGACTGGTCAGGGAAGTTAGGAACTGGCCGACCAGACGGGTGCTCTCCAATTCGTCAAAATTCCGCAGGAAAATCAACTTGAAAGCAGAGCCGCCAGTATTCAGAAAGGGTGCAAAGGGTCACCAGGTTAATGTTGCCATTTTGCTATTGGCCAATTTCCCTCACCGAAAGGAATACAAGTCCTTGGTAGGGATAACCCCCAAACTTTCATCGTGTGGGTGAGCGGAGCGTAGACAGCAAAAACGTCCAAGCGACGTAGGCTGGCTCGAGGAATACTGCCATCCGGCATCAACATGGCCCGATGACGAAGCGCAAGCCATAGTGGAGACTCGTACCTTAGCGAGCTCCAAAAGCACCGACCTGGGTTATTGGTGTGCATGCTCTGTGCTCTGTGTACCTGGGACTAGTCTTCCTTCTCTCTAGTATTTCAGTCCTACTTTTTCTTGAACAAAGTGACAGCAATCGCACCGAAAGTAAGGCTGATTTCCCAGAATTACACGTATGATGAACTGGAAACGGTACATCTCTCTCGCAGCCCAGGCATGGCCTGGTCAGGCCACAGCTTTGGAATCCGTTTATGTCTCTAGCCAGCAGAAACCTGCTTCGGCCGTAGGCAACCTAAAATGTGGGAATATTGCCAGGCCCCGCCCCTTGTGATTGGTTGTGCTTGGGTCCGAACCCCCAAAGTAGCATGGTGCCAGTTTGTCGCCCGCCTTTTCAAAACGAGGCGGCCACTCTTGCGGAGTCTGACTAGAATCAAGGCTCGCCTCACAGCCCCAGTGGGGATTCGAAACGCGATAGCCTAGCATCCATCGACGGCTACAGTTGCACAATCTCGATATCCGAGAGAGGCTTTTTGGCCGTTATTAAAAGTCTCGAGATATTTGGGCCCGGGGAATTATCGCGAGAGAAATATCGTTTATTTCTCTCATGAAGGATTGTTTTATGCCGCAATCCCAGGTTTCTCAAAAATATTTGCTTTTCAGCTTTGGGCTGCTCATGATTCATTGTTTCGAAGAAACCAATGTCGAAAAGGCTGGCGGCCTATGGCGAAGTTTTTACCAATATGACGGATCATATCCCTTAATTAGTAACCAACATCGTTTCTCGGCTGGTTACGTTTCGCGGATCGAATCGAAAAAAGTTCGGGGCATGCCTCCCCACGTCCGCCAACACACATGCATCTAGTTGATGCATCCCTCCTGTCGGCGATTGGGGAATTACCATGTGTAGATCCTAATATATAATGATAATGCATAATAGGACGTCCTACTTTTGTTCAACGGGACATGCCATCGAAAGTCATCGAAAGTCAAAGGCTTATCTCGCACATGATGCTGACCAGTAGACGGGTTACCAATATGATCTATATTTTGGAAAGTCACGATCCCCCATGATTTGTTCACTGCCGACGTACCAGGTGCAAAGCCGGTGTGTGGCTCTGCAATTTGGCATTTACAATGACGGCAAAGTCGGCAAATGATATTTTGTGATTTTCGCGTTGCTTGTAGCTCATACCACTAGCCTATGATATTAAACATCTTGATGGCGGATGTGTTTCGCAACTGCTAGAAACAGAGAGAAACGTTATGTATTAATTGATGCTCTTAAGATGTTGGAATTAGGATTAACAGGGCCACTCGATGACATGGAATTCCCGGGTTTGCTCCAAGTATGCTAGAAATATTTGTTTATTTTTATTAGCTGAGAAAAGGGGCCTGTGGTGATATCACTTTAGTGTAACCGGCTTTTGCATGTGCGGTTGACGGGTACTCGGATATGATCTCAGGAGTCAGTACACACTTATTTACCATAAAATATAGTTTAATACATCTCATCTATTATTATGACGGTGTTTCGATCTGGGGAGACCCTTTTCCCGTTATTGAGATCGTGAACTTGGCAGTGGCGGCATTTCATGAAATGTATTTCTGGAATGCACTCTGGTGAAAGGGTCCAGAACAACAAGTTTTTGGGTCTTAGATTATATCTCCTCGAGATAAGATATCCCGTCTCTCCACTCGCTTTCACTAATCGAGACCGGGACGATGCTTCCGCTGCATAGATCTTCGTTCAAATTCTGGTGTCTGTTTTTTATTAACGGGGGCAACCTAAATCCGGTTTTGATAGTCAACCCGACCTGATCACCAAGTTTGATACCATTTTTGACTGCTGGAACAACACATTTGAGGTTCGAGACCATTCGAATTCGCGCCTGTCACAGCTGCTGGCTTGCAATGCATTGAATAGTAAGTTGACATCATGATTCGGCGATTAGTATAACTGGGAATTCCCAGATCCACGGTCTGGGGAGTTTGTGCATTCCCAAGAATAGAAGATATTCAGGAATATTCCTGGTCAGAAAATAAAAATTTTAAAGATTTACATTATCTTCCCCGAGGAGGGTTGCGTCGGAGGCGGTCAAATAAGATATGTCGTATATTACAGGAGTTTTGCATCGATATCATATTTAACGATTGTGGGGTTGTGGCGTAAATATTCCTTTGGATCTGTGATCTTCTACGCAATCACGGCGTCAAAAAAAACATATCTCTAGACGCCGCGGAGTTGAAATTTTCAATCGGACGTCTAAATCAAATTTTGACGTAACGCGATTAATACCTCGAAAATATTATATTTGCCAACTTGGTCGGAATAGCTGATCAACTCTACAGTTAATTTAGTCTTGGGATCTAACTTGCTTCAAATCCAAAATCCAAAATCTGTCAGCCATATGCCTCCATGGCTGTTTTTAATTATTTACTTTTCTATTTTTTGTTCCCTCCTCCCCGGACACACTTGTTTATCATGCGATGGGTCAGCTAGCCGCTTTGTATACTGATTCGGGGAGATTAATATGAGACTATTGCGAAGACTATAGGTGTAGATATATCTTTCTTGTGTGGTTTAATGCTCATGCGTGATCGAGTGCGAATCCCAGATAAAATGAACGCCCTCTTTGAATTTTCTTAAGTGCTCAACTAGCCAGTTTACTTTCAAATCAATGATGATACATATAGACCTCTAATATCTCAAATCAAACCAATATATGCCCCGTTGGTCGCTCTATATACAAAAATTCAGACACCTTGGAGGTTTCTATGCTTTTGTGTAAAAATAATGCTTTTAAAACTCGCTGCCATTCATTTTAGGTCTCTTGAAGTACGAGAAATCGCCTGGAGAATACTATGCTGTTACATCGAGCTTTGTCCGCTGTGAGATATCTAGAAAATCTGCTAGCTGCCTTGGAAGTAACTCGTTATACTGTGTCGGGAAGTAAGGTATGGGATGGATATTTCTCTGAAATAATCACCTCCCATTTCCCCCGAGTGCATGATCCGAAATCTGTCACTTGCTTGATGAGTTCGACTTATAAGTCTGTCTCACGTTAAGAATGAACTAATTGCCCTTTAGCTTCTTGTATACAAGTGTACGCAATAAAAGGGACTAGGTATTGTTTATGTGGTTCTCTCATTGGGTATTGTCAACTTCTATATGGGCCTTCAGATAAATCTCAAAGCATGTCCCATCACCAGACTTCAGAAGTAGACTGCCCAAGTTATAGACACCCCAAGAGGGAATAGCAAGAGCGGGGTGATGTTGTCTCCGGTTGTGTTGAGCGTGTGTTATTTTGAAAGCAAGGTGTTTCGGCCGAATTGGGCTTTTTGCCGACGCAGTTTCAAAAAAATTTATCGCGCATCATCTTCCTCGCGAACTCTTCCATTCACAAACACTTCACCACAAACGAGATAACCCGCCGCCTCGCAATACACGATGAGAGGCAAGAGATCGAAGGCTTATCGGAAGCTGATGGGTGTATATGCCCAGAGCTTTGGATTCCGCGAACCTTACCAGGTACTCGGTAGGTATGCTTGACCTGATCACCTTTACAGCTCCCGTCGCATTGGCAATAGAAGCTATGAGATTGGCGGGAAATCATAACATTGCGACGGAAGAATTTTCTAACGGATCAGTTCCACCGCTTCTAGTTGACCCGGCGATTATCGAAGATGCTTCAAAATTCAAGATGGACCTGGCCGCGGGTCTGGAACGAACACTCCAAGGCAAAGTCAAGCCCAGTACGGCCCCTCACCCCACCCCCGCGACATACCAAGGTTCTACGAAACACCAGGCTAATCCGAACTTTGACTCTCTAGTGATAACACAGTGCTGTATTCGCCATCTCTATGCGACGGATAACCAAACCCTGATAACCCTTGCGAAAACTTTTGAGCGGCGAAGGTGCAACCATTCGATAAACGCACCTCCGCTATCACCCCTCGAATGCCTTCTCTCCGTCGTAATACCCTCCGAAGAATCGCCGGTCCCGAATAAACATCGCTATGTGGTCGCCACAGATGATCAGAAGATTCGAGAGAAGCTGAGAGAGTACCCAGGTGTACCAGGGATTCACATTATGAGAAGTGTCATGGTACTTGACCAGGTCAGCGACGCAACGATTTCGTGGAGGGAAAGCGAGGAGAAGGGCAAGCTGCGGAGTGGGCTGAAGGATAAAGCACCGTCAAGGAAAAGAAAGAGGGACGATGACGAAACGGAAAGCCGGGAGGCTGATGATTCAGGGGCGGAATCGAATGACGAAATTACGGCTAAGAATCTAGATGACAAGGATGTGGATACTGGAGATGCTGCCGGTAAAGCGGCGCCTAAAAAGAAGAAAGTCTATGGCAAGAAGCACCCGAATCCGCTAAGCGTTATGAAGAAGAAGAAGAAGCCTTCCACAACGAACACGGCGAAACAAGTGAAAAGCGCGAATGGAGATAATGCTGGCGGCAAAGCAAAAAGGAAGAGAAAACGCACGCAAGCAAGCGGCGGCAATCCTTCCGCAGGCGACGCAGATTAGACTCTAAGCCCTCCTGTCTATATGAGACAGTCCTATGATCAGTAATGTAAGATAGCCGGGTAATATACCACATGCATGGACTTGCATAAAACTTTTAGAATTGTTACATTAGCAATCGTGATAAACATACAAGATATAAAAGCAAGTCTATGCCATCTAAAAGTAGTACAACGGCTGTCTAGTCTCATCTATAGACAGATTAATAAAGGATAACATTATGGTAATAAAATGAAAATTGGGAAGAAATTCCGGCGAAACAATCCGGGGCATGTCGCCAAAGTGTAATCGCAAAACAGAAGGGGATCCACTCATAAATTTTGATGCCATTTCACTCCCAATCGCCAACTGAACGCCAAAAGTCTCACGAATCAGGTTTCCTCCCGTAGATGACATACAACTTCTGGTATGCATGTATCGACCTGTTCTTCATATCCGCCATCGCCCTTCTCACCAAATCCATACTTTCGTCTTCGTCTATGTCTAACGCCCGCTTCAACAATACCTTCGTCCCCGTTTCAACCATCATCAACAACTGCGCCTGCTGAAGTCTTCCGATCTCTTTATATTTTTCGTCTTTAGGCCACCCGTTCAAGGGCACCTTGTAAACCCTCACCACAACCTGTTGGAACCCAATTTCTCGCATGTATTCTACGATATCATCACTCGTGAGATCCACTTCTCTCGCGGGAAACTGCGCCATTGCCTCCCGGCACTTTTCATTCCATCTGTATAGATTAGTATGCCGCGAGTACGTCCCGTCATCCGAGTAATACCCATGAAGCTCCTCGTGAAATTCAATATACCCGCCCGGCCGTAGAGCGTCATACGCTTGCTGGATGAAGTTGCGCCAGTCGGCGATGTAAAGATGGTTCCAACGGGAGAATACAAGGTCGAAAATGTTTTTGGGTAAGTTCCAGTCGTTATTGTAGTCGTGCTGTATTAGGAATTCTAGACTAAAAAAAGACAAAGAAGAAGAAAAATCAAAATGTTAGATAAAAAAAATCCTCAATAGAATTTCCCGGTTCGTGGAAAAGTGATTTTCTTCTTCTTCTTTTGTCCTTTCCCGATGTCACGGAAAAGGACAAAAGAAAAGAAAAGTGCGCATTCCCGACACCCGCCGGGTCGGGATTTGAGAGGAAGAAGGAAGTTGCTTGGTTAGCGCAAGCATATAATGCATCAGCTATAGTGCTGTGGTATTATTGCAGATGTCAAAAAAACAACGCAACAATATACCCGAAACTGGGGACATGCATGTCAGGGTAATATAAGATAGATGAAGAAAACGTTGAGATACTCCGAGAGAAAGCACGCTAAACGGCTCGCGTGCGGGGAGATCTTTAGGAGCGCCTTAATGGGAGGGGTAAGGAGATTTTTGGGTGACAAGGCATAATAGTTTTATAATAGGAAAAAAAGAGCGAATGGGTGAAGAGATAGAAGGTATGGTGTTTAATATCAAAGGGGAGATATAGCATATGTGGATCTAATATGGAAAACTTGATGAAGATACCCGAGAGATACGAGATAGGTTTTAAACTTGCTTAAGATAGAAATGAGGGACTTACTTGGGAGGGATGACGGTCGGCTGGATTGGGGTTATGTCTGTGGCAATAACATGCGCCATCGGATACTCATCCGCTGGAGGAGCGAGCGAGGTCGCAAATAAAGGTCAGCACATCCGGCCCAATTATAGATGCCCCCAAATTCGAGTTTCTGTGGCAGGGTAGGTTTTGGGGGGTCGCGAGATACATGGTTTTTCCCAGATAAATTATGTTTGATGATGGCATATACACTCTGGGCATAATTTGCGAACGAGGCCAGCTCACAGACCTTGGCTCCGTCTAGTACAAAACAAGTACGAAAGAGGGGTAAGGGAGAGAGCTTCATCTCGGTGTAATGGGGAAGTAGACAAGAAAGAGTGCAAGGATTGGGAAAAAAAAACCTAACGGAGTTGTTCACACTAACCTGCATCAACCGCCCATTTGCCAGAACCAGTCCCCAGATCGAGAATCCTTTGCGGATTTCTCGATATCGGAGCGAATTGAAGCTTTCCGTCAAATAATAAAGTAGACATATGATGCTTGAGATTAAGCCGGTCGATTTCCTGTTGTAGACGTACAACGTAAGCTGCTGCCTGGTACTGTCGACTGTTCGCCATTTTTTTTTCATTCGAGGGGAAATGGAAGGGTAATTGAAAATCCGCAGATGGGAATATAGCCGGAGATTGTTTTCTCAGGTTCAATTGGCGAAAGGATTTAAAAAGGACAAAGCGGCGGAAGAAAGAAGCGAGAACAAGGGAGGGAAAAAATAGAGAGAGAGAGAGAGATGCTTACGTAGCTTACCCTAGCTGATAGAGGTACGGGTGAAGCTCTTCGGGATATCGATTCGACGTAATTATACATCTGATATCGCGCCCTAGGGTAAACAGATAAGTGGCTCGAACTGATAAAGCCACGGCGGAAAAAAGCCGGATAGAATGAAGCTTCAAACCGGAGGGGATTGATTGGTTAGGAAAGGGTACCGGATGGGCGCTTACTCATCGGATCCGAGCGTGGAATCAGCGTATTCATTATCATCGTCGTCTATATCGTCAGCTCCGGCTTCGATAACACCAGTCACGTGGGGGTCCTGGGCACCTGGATACGACATAAGGAGGGCCTCGCAATGCTTTGTTGTACAGCAATTGAAAAAACAATGAAATGTAAAGAGAATGATCAGGAAGTGTGCAATGATGGGGCCCGCCTATCTCGATTTTTTGCATCCGAAATATCGACAGAATATGTGCGTCTATGGAAGGTTATCTCCAAGAACAAAGAACAAAATCGAAGAAAGGGGAGACTTTTATATTTCAACGAAGAGACAGAAAAGAGATTTCCATGAGTCCACCGAGACGAGTAATCCGTGAGTCCAAGGTATAAAGAATTATCATGGTAGCAAGTGCAGGTAGGAGTTTGGGAAAGAAAGAAAGAAAGAAATTGATACCCTCGAGATATTTTGGCTATAGAATGACGAAAATTTCACCTCATGGGAGAGGGATAGGAAAGCCCTTTCTCCGCAGCAAAACTCCGATTTGAAGGAGGAAATCGCTCGCGGGGTTTCGCGGGGAAAGGCTTGAAACTCCTCAAAGCGTTATAAATATCCAGATTAAAAAGTCCAGGTGATCCCAGATACTCGGAATTTTTTTCGTTTGCTTTTATTTTTCTCTCTCGCTGTCAAAGAGGGTCCCCTGTTAAATGTCCCGTTCCTAGGCCCTGACGTTGGGTGTCAAGCTTCTAGAAGGAGAAGCACGAAAAAACGAAACAGAATCGAGGCTTATAATATAGACCGTTTATATAATATTCGGGTGCCACCTGGCAGGAATAATATGTGCACGGATTGTAAGGTGCCGAAACTTGTTTGGAATTTTGAGATGGTATCCTTTTTGTAAAAGGGGTATTCCCTGGGAGCCTTGAGATCCTAAAGCGAGTCAGCGTTCTAAACTGTCGAGATGGTAGATTCGCTAAGGAATTTTATCGACCTACTAGGATCTTCCCTGGTGACGAAGAATTTCTTAAAATTTGGTCTACCACAACAAAAAAAAAGCAGAAAACGCTGAATGATGGAACGGCTTCTCGCTCTATGTTTCTGTGACAATTCTGGGTATCCGGGTGCCAGGTAACCTGGTAAGAGTCTACTGCTTCTCAGACGGAACGGGAGTTCGTATACACGGCAAATATTCTGCAATACGTAACACTCCAAGGGTGTTAGATAGATAAGGTGAGGTCCAGCGAACACTTGGCTGAAAGCTATTTGATGTTCAAGAGAAAAACAAACTGTGTCACCTAACCTCCATCGCGAAAAATGCAAGGAAAGTGGCACAGATGAACACTGACGAGATTGTTTGATATACAACCAGGGTAGGGGGAAGATATACTAAGAAGCGGTGATCTTGACATTTGCTCGCTCGATATGCATACGCTGCAGTATAGAGTCTTTGGCGCCTATCGGATAGCTTAGATGCCGTTTCCCTTGCCGATAAATTTTGTTAGGACCCCTAGCTAGGCTGACCGGCTTGACGGCTAAGGCTGTGGCGAATGTGTAGTCTACAGGCAAGACCTAATTGTATTGGGATAGCTGTGAGCAGGGAGGGGAAACCAATTCAGCCTCTAGAAAGAAGTTCTAACGGCCGTCGTTTAGATGCAGGGGAAACGATTATAAGCTCATGGAATTGGTTCGAAATATAGTAAGCAAGTCGAGTTCTCCCTTGGCTATGATTATGCCGGATCCATGGGTTACTGGCTAGATGGAGGCGAAGCCGAAGCTGAATATTATGTGCTCGGATGTGTAGATAACCAAGAACCTAGGATCTTTGCATACGTTCTGGCGGATGCGATTCGGCTGTCGGAGACACTGTGAGGTATGAGCGCTCAAGGTGGGGGTGTTCCTGCAGCTAGCTAGGATCCAAATATCTTCTTTGATTGCTTCCTTTCGGTAGATTGAAGGTTTGCAGCTGTCAAGACTCGGAGAAACAACCGCTGGAAATTTAGATCCAAAATGGTAAATGTTGCATCATCGAGACGGCACAGCTAGATAATCGAAGTCGTATCGAGCTTTCGGCCTGCATATCATGAAACCCGTGAAATTAGCCTCTGCAGTTCGATAACCTTCTGGAAGAAAAGCCCACAATCCGTTCTATACCCGTACTTTGCATATTTTTTTAGAAAGGAATAGTGGAGATTATGTCGGGAAGTAAGTTTATCTGGCGGGTCTCGGTAGGTGCGGCTCCGCGCGCCGTACCGGTTTATAAACCCACCGAATTATAAACCCGGGATCTTTTGAAGCTGAGAGTATATACGGATAACAATCGTAAATCAGGAGTTGGATGAGCGGGCCATTATCCCACCAAATCCGGCGAGCTTGTTTTAATACGGCGGATTCTCTTTCAGCTCCTAATCGCGTGTGGATACTAGTTTTCCTGGGGTGGTTGGCGAATAGGCTAGAAACCTCTGGCCTCACGGTCAGCTTGCAAAAAGCATATGGACCTGATCCAGGACGAACGGACCTCTGGATGATATAAACGGCAAAACAGAGACTGCGGCTTTCCAACGACTCAGGAAAGAAATTGATGACTTCCAGAAGGGTAAATTTTGATTCACTCCTGCGCTCGGAAA
Source organism: Dactylellina leptospora (assembly GCA_036971365.1). Classification (NCBI taxonomy): domain Eukaryota; kingdom Fungi; phylum Ascomycota; class Orbiliomycetes; order Orbiliales; family Orbiliaceae; genus Dactylellina; species Dactylellina leptospora. The sequence goes on from JAJTUC010000005.1 coordinate 1,015,141, forward strand.
GATTATAATTAGTCTCTCCATTTCCCAAACCAAACTCACACACTTGCGGGGTGTTCAATGGGGCTAGCCACCAACGCTGTCGGATATATTTCCCAATTCTCGAATATTCTCGAACCGTTGTCTATTTGCCACAAAAAGGCTTGAAGTTACAAGTAAAACCCAATGGCCATTTGGTTTGCGAGTGCGCTCGTCCCCTCTTTTTGTGCTTCTCGTGTTATATAAAATTACAATACGAGATCTCAGCTGACCAGGAAGAGTATATTAAAAACGAAGTGCGACATTAGGCCCAATTTCGTCAAGTCTCCACCCCACATTTTGGAAGAAAATTGGTCAGCTTTTGAAGATATGGTCAAGTCCGAAACGGATAACAAACAGGTTTTTTTTTTGGCGGGTCTAGGCCCTTTTTATCTTTTGCACTAAACAGGGACGAGCAAGGGAGAAAAACCGTTTCTTAAATCTAAGTTCTGGTATTGGCAGCTTCGCACGGAGCCCGCTCGTGTCCGTGCATTCTGCGCATGCCTGAGATGGTAATTAAACATCTGGAACGGAGGGGATTAGTATATCATTTCTTGTAGATGGTACAATGCAAATCTCGTTTCTTGAGTGGAATGCAATGCAGGTGTGCCGGTGCGCACCCCCCCGTCCACTCCCTCTTGCAAGTCAATGAGTTAATCCGATATGCGTGAGTGGCTGGGACGCGGGACACACCCACCAAATGTCAATTCACCCCCCAAATCCAGCAGAACAAAGAGCAACATATGCATGGCCACGTTTTATGATTTATTCGCTTAACGAAATTTTATAACTAAAGTTCCCGAACAGACACACAAAGCGAAAAAAAAAAAAAAAAAAAAAAAAAAAAAAAAAAAAAAAAAAAGAGGATGGAGGGACCGGATAAATTTCTAAGTCAATGGTAGATTTATTATGCACCTCGGAACCACCTGCTAATTTCCATTTTAGTCTGGAGAGATGCGCGTAATAACCTGCTCGTTTGCAGGCAAAACTACTTCGATTTGACACATGTACCTTTATTCAAGAACGTGGTTTGACGCGACTCGCATTCGAGCCTAGGTAGGCACTTGGGAGACTGACCCCGAGAAACTTTGGGGATGGGTCTCGGACTTCCTCGGTACAAGTGAGGGGCGTTTCGAACCGAAAAGCATTTCGCGTCATTCAGCTCATGCTGCCTGACCCAGGGAAACCATTGCCATGGCCGATCCCCACACCCTTTCTCTATATTGACAACCTCACCATTTGGATTGATTTCGGGTGTTACAAATAGGCTGCTGTATTCCAAAAGAGAAAAAGTTGCCCAAGATATATATATACATCCAGCCGAATCGAAGATAATATTTCATCAACACTAAAGGAGGAAAAAGGCTTACTAGGGAGCGAAAATAACAGAAGCTAAAAGTATACGAAAATCGGGTCGCTCAAAACACAATTAATTAAAGAGCAAAGAGAAATAGTTTAATAAGAAGCTTTACAAAAGTAAGGAAGAGACTAACTAGGGTACGAGAATAGTGGATCCCAATGGAGAAGCGATAAGGTCAAGGTAGGCTGTCCGTGTAATAACAAAGGAGGAAGCTCAGACGTTGAAAACGAGCCGGATAGGAAGGACGTGTTCACGCCTGAATCCTCGCTAAAATTTACCTTAAAACCCAAATGGATTATCGGGAGCTGTGACAACGATTAGCATATGGCCGAACCTAAATGAAAAGAGAACAAGGATAATAGGTTTAGTGAACTTACTTGCTGCGTTGAGATTTGCCTTTCGAGCTCCTGTTGGCTGCGGTGCCAGTTTCCCAGGCGTAACTCCAAACTTGACCGCGGGAGCCGGACCAGTAGACTGCGGCTTTAGCGGTGTAAGAGCTGGCATCAAGTGTCTATTGACGATACCAGAGCCAGCTTGAGTGCCGAATCCGTTTTGCTGTTGCGCGGGAACAGCGGTATTCTGTGGGAGTAGAGGAGTGGGCAGGCTGAGATCCACGGTAGGTTTGAAGGGTGGTGGTAATGGTCCTAGCCCCGAGCCTGTAGGTTGTGGAAGTAGCGAATTGCTATAACCCAGCTGTGGTTGGCCATAGCCAGTCTGCTGCACATTGAGCCCATAGCCCAGTTGCGGAACACCAAAATTGTTTGGTACAGCAGTAAGCTGTGGTTGTAAAGCCGCGGCTTGTTGCTGCTGCAATAGGGCTTGCTGCTGCTGCTGCTGCTGCTGCTGAAGAGCCTGCTGAGCCTGGAATTGTTGGAGTTGCCCGATGCTTAACTGTCCCTGCGGAGCCAGGGAAGAGACATTCTGGTAACCTGTAAGGGCAGGCACGAGGGGCTGAATCTGAGGCGGGAAGTTCTGAGCAGGTGTCGATTGAGGTCGCTGAGGCGGCGGCGGTGGCACCAAGCCCCCAGTGGCTTGGACAATTTGTGGGGGAGCTGGTCTTTGTCGGGCAGTCGGTTGGGCTTGAAGTGGCTGGAAGGCTGTATGCTGAGGTTGTAGAATTCCGGTTTGCTGGTAATTGATATAAGGTGGAGAAGCTGGTGAAACTTGCGGGGTTTGCTGGTAGATAGATAAAGGTGCAGCCAGAATGTTCGGTGGTGGTGCTTGCCATACTTGCTGGGGTGGAGCAGAAGATGGCTGAGCAGGTGGTGAGGCCACTGGTGCAGGTGCGACTCTCTCAACAGGAGGCGGGCTAACTATGGTTGGCTTCAATGGTTCGTCCAATAGCGAAAGCTCTCGCAAGGCACCAGTTGGAGGCTGGGGTTTTGGTTGGGCCTGTGTTTCCGCGGGTGCAGCGGCAACCTGTTGAGGCGCTGGAGAGGCAGCTTTCGGGGGCTCGGCGGTCTCTTGCTTTGATGGTTTCGGAGCCCAAGGGTCGCTCTCCTTTGCCGATGATTCTTGCGACTTTGGTTCTGGGGTAGGTTTCCTTTGCTCAAGCATCTTCGGGTCGACGACATCAGGGGTTTGAACACCAGGTGCAGGTCTTTCCCTACGTGTATTATTCTTGAGGCCACCATCAGGGTTAGTGAATAAACTCTGCTTTCCGTCACCGTTTCCATTTACCTCTGCATCCTTCTTCCGTGCGTATTTGTTATCCAAATATTTCATGACGCGAAGGATATCTCCTTCCTTGAGACCGAGGGTCCGTAGTACTGCTTGGTTGATATCTGGGAGAATAGACTCGTCCATGTTGTCTTTATCAAAGTTGTTGGCATATCTTTGGCACACGTTGACGTCGACTCCACAGTTGAGGAAGAATTCAAACCAGTCGTAACCGCTTCCACCGCTCGCTGCACCATTATTCGGTGGACGGTCGATTTTGATACCAGAGGTGGGTTTCTGTGAGGATTGTCCTGCACTGATTGAAGTGGTAACGCCGGACGTTTTGTTTTTGGCTCGGAGATCGGAAAGCGGCTTGTCCTCATCCAAACTCAGTCCGGTCTTTCTCTCGACGTATTCAAGGTCTTGCTTTGACATTTTAGCGACGGGGACCGCGATTTTGACGCCATTGATCTTGTGGAGGTGGATAACGCCGTCTCTCAGGTTTAGGAATTCAGCATCAACTTTGAATGTCCCGGATCTATCGGTCCAAGTTCTGACATTTTTGCTATTCGGCTCTTTGACTACTAGTTAGCCTGATTACGAATAAGTGTATGGAGCGAAAACTTACTCGGCTTGTCGTTAGTTGCTGTCCGTCCTGTAGGTTTCCGACTGCTCGATGGGGCAGAAGCTGTGGTGGGAGTATTCAAACTGCTATCTCTTGGTGGGAGCATGATTCCTGGCCCGACGCTGTCTTTGTGCTGGTGACCATGTCGTGAATCTCGCTGCTTCCCTTTCGAAGATGCTTCCTGCGGCGAAGGTGCGTCGATTGATTGTGTGTTCTTGATCTCAACATAACTGCTAGGAACTACACCCTCTTTCCCATTCTTCACTCTTCGTACATTCCACCATTCTTCCGACTGCGAGTCGTCGAGGATGACAACTTCATCGCCGACGCTGACGCTAACCTCGTCTGAACCCTGCGCGTCGAAATTGTACAGAATGATTCCAAGCTTCTTGCCCCCGCTCTTAGCGATAGCCATGACCTCGCTCAGTCCGGCTTGTCTGACGGCACCTCTCATTTCACCTAGAGCCCTAATGATTATGCTCGCAGCATCCTTGCTCTCAGCCCGCAAGTCAAGGGATCGGATGGGCGACACAAGATCCAGACCAATATGCTTTCCATCGGCACTGTACGTTTGGAGATCTTCAATATCCCACGTAGTCGGCTGAGCGCTCCTCTTTTGTGGGCGTAACGTGATCTTCCCATTGCCGAGTTCAAGCAGACAAGGGACCTTCTTTTTGTTTACGATCTCATCGATTGGATACCTGGCTACACCGGCCGCTTCGATCTCGTCGAACGTAGTCGGGGGGGTTGGCGAGGTTGGCGATGCGTATATCGAAGAAACGTCGGAAAGAGGCCTTTGTGGGAGTCGTGGCGGTGGAGGTTCGTCGTCGTCACTAGCTTCAGGGGTAAAGTGTACCGCTTTCTGGGGAGGCGGTGTGTACCGCGTCGGGGAGGACACATCCTGCGGCGAATAAGCTGATGCCTGCTGCTCTTGCCGTTGTTTTAGGGCTGCAGCTACGGCAGCAGCCGGTGACGGGCGGACAGGGCTGTCCAGTTCGTCTTCCGGTTCGGGCTCCGACATAGCTACCGATGCCACCGAGTTTCGAGACGGCAGCGGTGGTGGAGCTGCCTCGGCGGGAGACGACACGGCCGGCGTGGGAGCATCGTCGGCTTTCTCCAGGTAGTTTGCGGGGGCGAAGCCATATTCTTTCTTCAATCCCACCAAACTCCAATCCGGGTCCGAGAGGTCGTAGACGTCGAGTATGTCACCCTCGGAGAAGGAGACCTCCTCCTCCGTTTGTCTTTGATAATCGTATAAAGCTTGAAGTTTCCCAACCGGTGCAGCCTGTTGGTATCGAGAAAGCGGCGTGGCATGTTAGACTTGTAACTCCATATCAACCAAAATCACGCATAGCCGCCGTTCTCCTGAAGCACTGACCTCTTCGACATAGGTATTCGGGACCAAGCCAACGGGCTCGTCCTCCTCGGTCGGACCGGCCTTCTTTTTGGCCTTCCACCAGGCATCTTCTTCGGACTTTTCTAGCACGTAGAGCAGGTCCCCCTCCTTGAGTCCGAGCTCCTCGTCGGTCTGCGGAGCATAGTCGTAAATCGCCCGGTAGATCCCTAAAAAGGACATCCTGAGGCTGCTTGCAAGGTCGCGAAGCAAGAGATGACAGCCAGACGGACCGCAACAGGGCAATAGTATCGGGAGACTGGAGGGCTGGTATGTGTAGCGGGTGAGCAGGCAGTGGTGATGGTGGTGATGGGGTTCGGGTTCTTGGGGGTTGTCAGCTGGGGGTAAACATGAAGTTGGGTTGTGCCTGTGCGCCCGTCCGTCCATCACGCTTACCCGATTCGTGCCCGCCTCGATAACGCTGCTGACGAAAACACCACACGCAACTCACCGCGGCTGCCTGTATTATCGTTATAAGACGGATGTATTGTATGTCTGCAGGGAGTCTATTCTGGTCAGGTGATCATTTTGCATTCTCTTTCTAAAGGATCAGACCCGTTGGTTGTTGCGCTTGCCTGCGTGTCCAGGTTCTGCCTTGTGCGCTTATCGATAACTATATTCGACGATATCATAATATCGATAGACGGATATGGGAATGGGCATGAGATGCGGTAGACCTATCAGTCATATATGCCTACTTGAATTATTTCATTTTACTTACTGCAAATAATCTCTATTTATGTTCGTCTCTCACTTGTAAAGGCACCAATATGTTTTTCAATCGCGATTGGACATCCAAAGGTACATATGCTTTTGTTAATGATTTGTTTGCTGTTGTTTTACTCACCAAATATATATGTCTTAATAGTGCTATTTGCCTCTGTAGAAGAGTAGATATCGCTATCTCATAGATCAAAATATTCCGGACTATTTCAGTACAAGCCATCCAACATAAATTGATATTAAATAGCTTGTGCTCATTTGTTCCGAATACTTTGAAAAGCGGATCTTCGGGTTATATTGCATAATTGGCGCTTTATAAAAAGACCTTCAAGAAGCTTCATGCTATAGGTACCTATAGGTACCGCGGTAACATTCCCTGTATTAAGATCCATTAAACCGCCTACGAATATATACACTGGTGGTTATGTTCCCTATTCAACATCTTGATAATGGAAAAAGAGTTTCTTCTGATATCAAGTAAAGCATCTGGCAGTGCCCATAGACGCCCTCTTCTGCGAATTTATCCACCTCGCGACGAACCTAGCCTGCTGGTAACTATCCCTGCGACCATAATAGACTCGACCATACCGTGCGTTGTCTCAAATATACAACAGCTCAGCCAAGCGCTGTGCCGCCGGAGCTGTCTATATTTGAACTCTTCGGGCGGGATTCTCACCGGGAAAAATTATCACAAGGCCTTGATTTACGTCGCCAAGGCGCTAAATCGCAGAAGCTTTTTTTTCCTAGTTACGAAGAATAGCATTCTAAGCTTTTGAAGTCGAATTTGACGTTCTCCCCTGCTCGCATTGAAGCTTCAATACCACGAAGGCAAGTTGCCAAAATAAAGTCCAAAACTAGAGATTTTAGATACAAAGACAAGGCGAACTTCAAAGTCACCGAGTATACCAGTACCCCCCCGCGGCACAGTCCCAGCAATGCCTTCTAAGACTATATTTCAAAGGAACACCGCGGCTGCACACCGCCCGATAGTTCGTATTTTTGAATCTACGCCCCGGGCTGGGCGCTTCGATCACACGGCTCAACTCACGGGACTCCACTCCATCTCACCCGTTATCTAGCCGCTTCTTAGCACTTGAACTTTATTAGAGGTTCGAAGACGGCACTAACGATTTTTGGAGAAGTGTTCAGCTTGGTGCATATGCAGGTGCGGTGGATGTATAAATATTTTAGGTTTCTTTGTTAGCTGATGCTGCATGCGTGCGGCGATGTCTAAAGGCATGTTGAATAAGACTATTGTATGAAGCAAATGGAATGCTCTGGTGCTCACGATATATAAAAAGGTCGAGAAGACGATGGGTTTCAAGAGTAGTCCCGGCGCACATTGGAAGCTTGGAGGTTTTCCATAACAGACAATTCTCAATCAAGGTGATTAAATATAACGTATATCTCGATATTATCACGCTCGAGATTAAAGCCACGCTAGTTCAAAATGCGAATCACCACGCCATACGCTCTCACCTGTGTATTATCTTACCATTCAGCATCCGCACTCTCCAACTCAACGACAGCGGGAGGCCGCGCAGACCCAAAAGTCGACCCATGGGAATTGACCGGCTTCGGAGGCACCGAATGTCTAGACGGCAGTTCCGAAGGGACCTCCGCATGCCGATACATCGCCCAAAACATCCTTCACTTCTGCAAGATAGTGTCCGTCAACGCCATACTCGATACCAACAATCCAACCAAAACTATCCCCTACATCGAATACTTTTACTCATCGCACGGTGTCCCAGGGGTATTTACTGATCTCGGGGCAGCGAGTAAATGCTGCCACACTCGACAATACTCAATTTTTCAAAAGTATAGCTATACTATCCCCCTGACGATATTTAATGCGCGATATACTTATATTTGTTTGATTGATGCCGTATGTAGATGTATAAACCAAATGAATTGGTGCACCGGTGATTCGAAAGAATGGGCCTCATATCAGGCATTCTCCGCCACCGAATTCGTGAACGAATGGATCGAAACTTGTTCAACCTGGAACTTCAACCTCGCCGCGGCAACGAGAACGATCACAAAACTGCCTCCGAAGTTAACTCCTATCAGTGTGACCTGCCCGAACCTTTATTCGACTTGTTCCAGTTGGGTTTCGAGTAAAGATAAATGCGATAGTATGGCGTGGTATCTACAAGAAACGGGTTGGAGGTTGAAGAATTATACCACTCTGAAACAATCGGCTTTTGATTGTTATTGTGATAGGAGGATGGTGGAGTTGGAGATCGGGTGTAGGGCGGTGGAAGTGGATAGCCCGGGGTGTACGAAGGATGATGGGGTTGGGTATCGGAATACGACGGATTTAATCGTGTATCAAGGGTGTCCTGTTAGCGCGTTCGAAGCGGTGGCGGCAGGGTTTAACGTGAGTTCTTTATCCTTTCTTTATTTCATTCGATTCGATTCGGATCAGAACAAGTTGGAATGCGAGTTCTAAATATGGATGTTATGCTAATTTGTGAGTCTGGGAGTAGTTTCCTACTTCGACGTCGGCTGGAAGGGTGACGTCTACACCTAAGAGTCGAACTACGTATGGGATCGTAGGATCTGAGCCCACAAGTACTAGTATTATTGCGACCGGTATACCGAGTCGAGCAGAGCACAGCATCGCTCGGAGTATCTTCACTCTAGTGATATCTTCCATACCCGCGGTATATCTGTTATACTTGTAACACGTACATATGAAAGCAATTTCTCCAAATATAGATTTATTATCTACATCTCAAACGTCATCCGAGTCCGCCTCTGTAACTTCAACACTCGGAAACTCTCTTTGCAAACCCCTCAAATGCTGCAACCGCCAATCATCCCATATATAAACAATCAAATCAACCTGTTTTCCGAATATACTGGTAGCAAGTTTATACCGATCCGCCTTATATAGATTCCCGTTATTCAATCCACGCGGGTCAAAATCATGTACGGAACCTGTGAACGGACGAGAAAGAGCACTGCCGGTCCTGTACAAGATGTTGTGTTCGTTGGAGAGATTCTCTCGCAGCCATGCTCCAGCAGTTTTACCGAGGACCCTGGGCATGATTTTTAGAACTACGTCGGCAGATTGAGGTCCTGAGAGGGCGTTTTCTTGGATCCATGGTAATATTCCGGTTGGATATTCGTAGACTAGACATAGCGCTGTGATTTCGGATTCAGGTATAGCTCCTATCCATACTCATTGACTGTTAGGTAGCTTTGTTCTCTGAATATCCAGACAGAAGATAACAAGGGATGATGGCTTACGAGAATTGAAATGTTTGAGGACGCCAGATGAGTCCATGGCATCCATATTCCGTAATACAGTTTTGAATATTCTTCGAAAAATTGTATAACCGCCCACACCTCCAAATTCTCCCAAAAAAGCCATGTGTCGAATAAACCTTGCAGCCGCGAACCCTGTTGTAACGACGCCGCGTCGTCGCCACACATTAATACTGCGATCCATGTTCTGTATAGCGCGGTGATGATCCTTCGTTCCTCGGTTTCGGTAGGCGGTATTCGTGCTTCCGATGGAAGATCCGTATGCTGTGTATCCGCAAACCAAACGCTCACAAAATTTTCGTATACTTCAAAAATATCCCGATGATTACTACAAACCATCGAGTCGACGTTTTCGAGGTATTCTTCGGGTGGGAGTTTATTTTTGTGGTAGTGTGTTTGCATTATCGATGTCACGGAAGAAAAGTCAATGGGACAAGGTAAGCTTTTTATATACGCTACCCATGTCGCCTGGAATAGATATTTCCGCGCGTCGAGGTGGTAGATTCGCAGTTTTAGGCTGGGGTGGGTGGTGAGGATGTTGGTGTAGGTTGGGCATGCGGTGCATAATGTGTTGAGGGTGCGGATGTCTTCGAGGCTGGAGATCACGAGATGCTTGATATCGAACGGGAGGTCGTTCAGATTTGGCATATTTTATTTTATTCAACGGTACTTTACGCGGTAAGATGGTGGGAGGGTGTATTTGTGCAGTTGGGCTTTGAACTGTATCGACGTCGGTGAACGTCTACAGCGAGGCTGGATCCTAGCTATGGGTGTTGGAGGGAAGTGAGGCTCGCACCACGACAAGGAGGCGACGCAATATCCAGACCAGGGGCATTAGGACTTTTGAATATTATCCTTAGCACTTATATTCCACCACCCAATGCATCTACCCTGAACGACTGTCTAACGTACATATTGAAGGGTGTTGTGAGCAGGGTGCACACGATGAAACGCGAGGACGTCATTGACGATATCACAGGCAGCATCAGATAGATATCAGAGATCTGGCGGAAGAGCCGTCTTTTGGCTAAAGACAGACCCATGAGGAATAGAGCGCCTCTTGGAAATAAGCTTTATGCTAAGAGCGAAGCCCGTTTATCCGCCCCGGAAGACATCGGTATCCATGAAGACATCAGACGGTCGATGCTGTCTATGTTCGAGGATGGTCCTAATCATCATGCGGTGATAGCGGTGGTGAAGAACGGTCAATGACAGAAGCACATGCCAATATGCGGACCCCAGACTGGACCTCCCCCCCCCAAATTCCTACGGATTCCTGCGTATGGGGACAGACTACGGCGTACCCCGGACGGAGCAGATACGGACCTACCCCATCCGCTTGCAGTGTTTCTCTCTTACCTAACCCTTCAGCCCGGAGAAACGAAACGAGTGAACGCTGCGGGTTAGTGTCCTTTCGCCCGAAGCACGGCGCACCTCCTTCGACGATAGAAGCTCGGGTTATGATGAAGAGAAATCGGACAAATGCAAGCGTTAGGACGGGCCACATGCCTCTTCCTCTCTCCTTCGTCTCTTGGTCGCTGCCATTTCGGAGTATGAAAAGGATGGCTGACTCCACGTTGCATATGACATGCGCACTCTGAAGCGCGGTCCTAATACATCTAAAGGATCCGTGGTTTATATAATCCTCGGACGGACTCTCTCTCTCCCTCTCGCTCCTCGTCCGTCTTTTCTTTGTTATCGAAGTCGTCGTCGTCGTGAAGTCTGCTCGAAGAGGATCTGATATCCGACCAAAGACGCCTTGTGCCACTAACAGACCCAGAACCGAATCTGCTACCACGTTGAACACACGCTTGACGTGCTCTTTGGCTATCTCCACGCGAGGAGCACGAATCCACCGACTGAACTTTAGCCATCGGTTCTTCTGAGAATAACCTTTCGCACGTCTCCAGAGTCTAATCGACTCGTCTTTATATCGCGGACGACGGATAGAAAGAAAAAAAGACTTCACCGCAACACAACCAAAAAATGGTGCTCTCGATCCCTCCGCCGTCGCTGGTGGACCTCCTCCCCGCCTTCCTCTCCCACATCCCCGCCAGCTTCGCCTCTCCGAAGCCTCCTCCATCGCTCCCACCGCTCCTCACTCCGCTCACCCGCAGTCGTCTCACCCATCTCTCCTTCAACGTCTCGTCCGCCGAAACCAGCTGGCTCTCCCTGCTAACATGGTCCTCCAACCCATCCGACGGGCAGTCCCTCAACGACCACCTCGCCAGCCAGGACTACTACTTTCTCCACCAACCTCCCTCGCCGGGAACATTTTCTCTGAAAGGATACCGCAGACTCGATTCTGAGACCCTCCAAGCTCTCATCTCAATCCCCGAGTTGGAATTATCCATTCTATACCAGTTCATCACCGACGATATAATCTCTGAAACCGGTGATATCGGTAACGCGTGGAAGGTCCACGATGTCCGGTTATCAGACGACGAAGAAGCGTTCTTCATAGCCGGAAAGTTTCACCCCAGCGTCGACGCAGCGGAGGAGGAGTTCAGATCTGCCCCACGCTATACCGCCGCTGCCAACACAACCTCAGCAGCCGCAGCGGAGGAAGACGACGACGACGATGATTATTGGGGCAGATACGACGACGAAGACACCGAATCCTCAGCCGGTGACCACGAGCAAAGACCCAGCATCTCACAACAACAATCACCAGTTCAAATCGCCGCCACAGTCCTCGCCCGCCGAATGCTCCAAGAAGACGATGAAAAGGAAGAAGACGAATATTTTGCTCAATACGCGAATGTAGAAGCTGTGTTGGATAAACCAGTCTCTACCGCCGCCGTGGACAGAAGAGATTCCGTTTCCACGAGTCACACCACCGCATCCGCGTTCGAACCGATTGATTCATCGACCCCGCTGACCGCGTTCACCATCCCGTCCGCTAAAGTCTCCCCAACGATTACGACTTCCCACCCGCTGAAGACGGAGGGTAAACGGGTCATCGCGGGTTTGGAAGATGCGGCGGAGGTACACACCCAAACCGAAGTAGCCATCCAACAACACGTCAGCACGACCATCAAAAGTCTATATCGATTATGGAAAGCCGGTGGGATGGAAGGTGAAGATTTCGGAAGGTTCGTGGAGAGGGAAGTCGAGGTATTGAAAGTCGTCGATGAAGCTGGCGGGTTGGGTAGTTGAATTGTTTGAAATTTTTTTGTACTGATGAAGACGGGTAGAGTATCTGAGGAGTATCAATTTGGTTTGATCTGTATACTATTCCTGATCGCGAATGGATCGCGTGTCATTATGAGTTATTGGAGTATCCGGTGCATGTTTGGCGGAGAAACTTGGAGTTTTTTTCAGTTTGCTTGTCATTTATTCGGATCGATCTAGTTTAGTCGCCTTGGAGAAGAAATATAACCGGTGATAATATTCAAACGTGATCTATCTTTCTGATATCTAGCCATATAGGAGAACGAAAATAGACGGCTGGTGTAAAGTAAAGACTAAGATATATGCCGAAGAAGTCCAAGCGACGCCATGACTCCATCCAAATGCCTCAGATATTTTCAAACACGTATAAATAACAGAACTCCATGCGCCTTGAGAAACAACAGACTAAACCTGCCACCCAAGCAAAAAAAATACAAAAAAAATACTCAAAGATTCATACATATCCTCCTCAACAAGATCCCAAACACTGAATCCAATCCAAACAACACTGAAAACAATCCGAACTGCAAATACAACATTCGAAACAACAGCAGCAAGAACAACAAGACCCGTCGTCCCCGCGAGATTGTAATTTCCCTTCATCGCCGCCGATTGATCCTTGCGGCGTAGCCTGCATCTGCATGTTACCGGATGTATACGTCGGCATATTAGTTGTGACGTTACTGGTATACGCGGCCGGAGGGGCGGTGATGGTGGTAGGCAGGTTCGCGGGGTCGGTGCCGTAGTAAGAGGCGTTTTCGCCGGTGTTGGCAATAATTTGAGTATTCATTTTTGATATAATCTATGATTCAATCGGATTGTATAGATGGTGATAAAGAGGATGAAGTAGATGTGGCGGTAGCGACTGAAGACGAAGAGGAAGATGGATTCGTTTTATATATCAACCGTGAAGCAAGTCTTTTAACGGCGAGTATGATCTCAACTATCTCCTGTGCGGAAAATCTACGGTATTGGAAAACGGCGAAGGCGTAGTAAGAACTTTGGTCGATAGCGATATCTTGCGCTTTGTCCAGGATTTGCAGATTTATAGACGGTAGAATATAGGTAACCGGTTTTATCTGCGTGTTCGAATGTTTTCTGCCCCTTTGCATGCTGAGTATCGTATCTTATTTCAAAAGAATTGTTTCTTGACATCGTGGACATCGCGGATTTATAGACAATTGTCTCACAGCTAAAGTATATCCCCTCCATACCTACATACCTACAAAATAAGCATATATTATTATTAATAATGAGAATCGACGGGTATGTGCGTGCCTGCGCATGTTGGACAGAAAACATCAAGGATCCTTTCGTCTCCACAACGGGAGCTTGATTTTCCAAGTTTAGCTCGTCCTAAGAAAAGTTCTTGTTTTCTAAGCAATGATTTTTTAACCTTGGCTCGCAGGAGCCGCAGTCACCACGCGTGCTTACAGGGCTCCTTTGGGCACGATCTGCTGCGTTTCACGAAGGTTAAGGTTGGGCTGGTTCGCCCAGCCGGTATATCTGAGCCTCTATAATCGACGGATCGACCCCACATGCAGCTAACTAACTTATTAACTTACTTTACCAAACCGGTACGATCCCGGGCAAAATGTTTAAATGGGGATATGTTGTGGGTTATTTTGGTGGACGGAGGGTTTGCGTCGGTGGTCGGAGGGTTTGCGTTACCGGGGTGGATTGCCCCGGAGAGTTCGCTTAAGAGGTTCCCGGCGGAGGGATTGATTGCGTTTAAACACCTTTTCGAGTCAGAAATCTCGCGTGATAAGTTACCGTTGAAGATGCTAATCTTAGACTAGTCGTTTGAGATCCTCCGAAGTGCGGTCAGGGACGAGTCTACGGTTTTGAATTTAGAGTGAGATGAGGCGTGAGGCGTATTTTGACAGGCAGTTGGCGGATTTTGAGTATTGTTTTGAGAGTTGTTGTGCTGGGTATAATACAACGGGTTGCCACTTTTGTCGGCAATTGGTTAGTAGAGGACGAAGCCCTTCATGCTACTATCAAACCGTTAAAAAATTTATTACTATAGCTTATACATTTTCGTTCCTGGCAAGACGGATGCGAACTCGAAGTCACTACATACTATGTTTAATCTACTTCATATTGTATATGGACTTCGTACACAGAATGCCAGTGAGCTGGTACTGTCCGCTTCTGTTGGAACATCCAGCTCGGTAACTAAAGATATTCCAAGGGAAGCGGACGTTCATCAAAACTCATAGCTTCTCATGAATATTCGAAGCTGCACGCAAACTTCTCATCCTTCAAATAGCACTCGTGGCATTTTCGACTTGAAGATAAACTAACGCCGACCTGCGAGTCATCTCCGAAATACTGATAACCACGGAATCATATTTCCGGTCCATTACAAATGCATCCATCCCTTCATAGTACCATGCCTCAGGCACAACTTAGGCCTCACGAACAAAAAATCCTTCGAAATTCGCTTGGCTGTGGGGCATCCGTACAAAGATGTGCATCCCTTATTTCCAACATTTAAAATCTCTCGAACGCTGCATCGCCAAGGCTCCGTGGCGGGCTGCGGTAAACTTGGCGCGACACTAAGATCCTCGAAACAGCGGTGAACGGGCACGAAAAAAGGGTTCTTTGGAATGAGGCTGAAATTAAAAACGAAGGGAGAGGAGAGTATTTAAAGCATGTGGGAGGATATGATTATCGAAGGAGGTGTTTCCGGTAGCCGGTTTGGAAAACCGCGGGTTTCTGAGTTTGGGGTTCTTTTGGGATATACGGTTTTTTCGATATGCGGCGTCTTCGATATTTCGCGCTCGCTGCGGCGGGATTATTCGGGTTATATGGTTCACTGGTCTATGCTGCCGGGGAGGGATTGGTCGTTGATATCACGCTGGTAAATTCCATCTATTCCAACACTTCATAACAATGTGTTACCGGTGTCTCTTTTTCTAGAGTTGAAATGCTGATCAAGATGAATTTGGAAATGGTAGAGCGACGATGGATATTGGTTATACACGAACGTATCAGTCGGTACACCCGCGCAGGAGTTAACGTTGGCGTTATCGATGAATGAATTCAGTTGGGTGCCGTCTTTGAATACGCCGGTGTCGAGGTTTTGCGCGAATGAAGCTAATGCGGCTGGGTGTCGGTATGGGAATATTTCCGGATATTGTGAGTGTTTCTCAACTTTAATCGAAGTCAAGTTTCACATGACCGCTGTCGGCTTTGGAATCTAAATTATCTTTGGTGTTTGAAAAGGAAAGCTAATGGGTGAATGGATTGAATATAGTTAATCCGGACGATTCCAGTTCGTTTGCTTATCGGACTGGAGATATCTACATGGACCCCGAAGGCGAACTGGTAAATTGCTATAAAGTTATCACAAAACCTATCGAGAATGGATTCTGATTAGTGTTATAGGTGATGGGACCTACAGCCGGCGAGGATGTTTTCAATTTCAACTCCACACCGGTCAACTCCGTCGTCTTCGGTCTAGCGGACAACTTCACCATCGCCCCATCGATCGCTCTCGCCTCCCGCCGCGGACCAGAAGAATACCTTAAATTCATGGATTCACTGTTGCAATCCTCGATAGTCAACACGATGGTGTGGAGTATCTATCTCATCGAGGTGAATTTAGGCGTTGGGGTGGATTTTTACAGCGGGAAGTTGCTGTTGGGTATGATCGATGAGACGCAGTTTTTCGATGGCTTGGTCAGGTTTGATACTTCGGAGGTTATGGGGGTGCTTCCTGTCAGTGGCTTCTTCGCAAAGTTTTTCAGGGAGGGGTCGAGTTGGAATAGTTCGGTTTTGCCGGAAGGGTTTACTCAGGGAGATTTCGGACTGGCGCAGATATCATTCTCACCGTGAGTGAACCCTTATCTATTCCGATATCGTATTTCGATGATCGATATAAGAAAACGACGATAAAATTTCGAGAAGTACAACTGACCATGGCGAATGTGTAGGTTCATGTATATCCCCGACGCGATATTTGATATCATATTGAGCACCTACCCACCCGGTGTATTAAACGAAACCGCACCCGGAAGCTCGATGTACTACCGTTCCTGCAGAGAAACCCACAACGAAGTAGAACTAAGTCAAATCCAAATCGCCTTCTCCGGAACAACGATCGATATGCAAACACAGCACCTCTTCATAGTCGAAACCTCCCCGGACGATAGATGCATGTTTGCGCTACGACCGAGAAGTGTATACAAAGGAGAAGATACCGCGGATTTTATACTCGGATTGCCGTTTTTGAGAGGCAGTTATACGGTTTTGGATTATTCTCACAAACAGACGTTGATCGCGCAAAGGAGGTCGTTTGGGGGGAGTGGACCTACGAGAGTTGGGGGAAGGAATGCGACGGTTTCTGGGTTCGGACCTGTTAGGGATGCGATTATTGATGCGCCGAGCACCACTTTGAGTAGACCAGTTGGACAGAGTGCTACTGGTACTACTGGTGGAGGTGGTGGTGGAAATGGGGAGAATACTCCTGGGGGAGAGACCGGAGGTAGTCAGACTGCAAACAATGGGTCTGGCGGGTCGGGAACTAATGTGGGGGCTATCGCTGGAGGGGTTGTGGGAGGGGTATTGGTGATAGCTGTTATCGTTGGTGGGTTATTATATCGCAGGAGGAGGATAAAGATGATGAAGATGGCGGGGACGGATCAAATTGGGGGGATTGAGATGCCTTCGGTTGCTGAGAAGGCTTATAATGTGGTGGGAGGAGTGGATGAAGGACGAGGGATGGGAGGGGTCACAAAAGCGTAGTATGATAATGTCTATTGTTCTTTGAGTAATTCTGAATACCCTAATGTAATCGCATTCGCCAGTAGCTGGGTCGGGATAGGCATAAGGTAGTTCTATAATGTAGGTTTATGCCGTGCCATCCGTGATTATTAAATCAAAACGCCATGCTCGTAAAAACAATCAAACCTTGGCCTTGTAACAATTCGTCTTGATTTTAGAATGCATTTGTGATAACATCTTCTAAGTATCACTTAAAAAGCCGCCCAATCCTGCTAGTCGGCCAATTTCACCTTCCTTTGCTCTGTTGCCAGCCGCGGCGGGCGTAGGCTTCTTCACACCATCTGGAATCTCTAAGAAGCCCTTCGTCTCGTTGAACCAGAAACCGATCTGGGGGTTCTCTTCGGTGAGCATCTTGACCGTTCGCGGTTCATCGTTGATTCCGAGATATTTCTGGGCTAGAGACGGCGGAAGGGAGGTATATGCTGTGGATAGCAGCTTTAAAGTTGCTGTGCGGTGTTTTTCTAGATATATCAAATTAGCTATATTTCCTGTAATGTCGTATTATACTTTGTTTCGGTATGTGAACATACGAAGAACCTCTCCTGCGAGAATAGTGGTAACCTCCCCCCACGGCGCATTCTGTATCGTCTGGTGAAAGGTAACGTAGTCTTTACTCCATAACGCCTGCAGGATCCTGTACGCGCTGATGACGACGGGATCGTTATGTAGGATCTGGGAATCGATCCTGCGGGTAAGGGCGTGAGCCTCTGGGAGATCGTCGGAGAGGATGAGGGCGAGGATATATAGTGTGTAGTAGGTGGAGAGGACCTGGTTGGAGGAAGCGTCGAGGGTGGTGATTTGGGCGCGGGGTTCAAGGGTCTGCAGGTTGGTGAGGAGGGCGGCGCGGGGTGAAGCGTCTGAGACGAGGGAGGCGAGGAGAGAGTCGGTCAGCGGAGGGAGTTTGGAGCCCATCCTGTCTACTATCGTATCGTATCCTTTACCGTCCTATATCCCGGAGGATGCTATCGTGATAGTGTCGTTACGATAATATCGTGGTGATGTCGTGGAGTATTGTCGAAGGGAAGAGGAGGACGTTGTGAGGAGCCACAAGCGCACAGTATGACAGCGACAAAGATACTCTCCTCCACCGATTACTACTGCGAACACTACCAATAAATATCCAATTCTATAAAATACATTTAAACATTCAAACAGAGCAGCTGGATATAAAATACCATCCCGACAGATAGCGAACGGATAAGAGACGCTGCGGGTCTTGGCAGCCGGGGTGCGCGTGTGGAAGCGGTGGAAAGAGGACAGGTCTCCAAAAGACGACGACGTCAGCCAATTCCATCCTCCTCCTCCTCGCCATCTTCAACCTCATCTCGACCACCCCGACACCACT
Organism: Dactylellina leptospora; assembly: GCA_036971365.1. Lineage (NCBI taxonomy): Eukaryota > Fungi > Ascomycota > Orbiliomycetes > Orbiliales > Orbiliaceae > Dactylellina > Dactylellina leptospora. The sequence continues at coordinate 1,033,502 of JAJTUC010000005.1, forward strand.
CAATTGGCCTTCCATTCTGCCAGCCATCGCGGCCTGCCTCGTTCTAGCACAGTCGCCGCTGAATTGGCCGTTACCTAGGCGCGCCTCGGCTCCTCGTGAGCTCCCTATCCCTACGCAATCATGGCGTCCGCGAAGCACCAGTCGACCCTCTTCAAGGACCCGGCGTCCACCGAGAGCGCTCGTTCCATCCTCAGGGTCGTCATCCTCCTCACAATTGCCGCGGCTTCTGTCGCCAGCAGATTATTCTCCGTCATCCGTACGTTATTCTATCGATTGGCAGCTCAGGCTGGGGGCGGAAGTGGATGCTAACCGAATGTCTAGGGTTCGAATCTATCATCCACGAATGTGCGTCGATATATCCTCAATTGGCCTTTATAATGATGGAAACTGATAGCGGTGTACAGTTGACCCTTGGTTCAACTTTAGAGCTTCCAAGTATCTCGTGAAGAATGGCTTCTTTGACTTTTGGAACTGGTTTGATGATCGTATGACCCCTCTTCGACATCTAATCGCTCTTGACCGGACGCTGATAGCATGTAGGAACGTGGTATCCCCTCGGACGTGTCACTGGCGGTACTCTATATCCCGGCCTCATGGTCACGTCCGGCGCCATTTGGCACGCTCTGCGCATGATCTCGCTCCCCGTCGACATTCGCAATATCTGTGTCCTACTCGCCCCGGGATTCAGCGGTTTGACTGCCTTTGCGACCTACCTGTTCACTAAGGAGATGAAAGATGACGGAGCGGGCCTCCTCGCCGCCGCCTTCATGGGCATCGCTCCCGGTTACATCTCGCGTTCCGTCGCCGGTAGTTACGATAACGAAGCCATCGCTATCTTTTTGCTCATGTTCACCTTCTACCTCTGGATTAAGGCTGCCAAGCTCGGGTCCGCCATGTGGGGGGGTCTCTGCGCTCTCTTCTACTTTTACATGGTCTCCGCATGGGGTGGATACGTCTTTATCACTAATCTTATCCCACTGCACGTCTTGGTCCTCATTTTGATGGGTCGTTATTCCGGCAGAATTTACGTCGCGTACTCGAGCTGGTACGCACTCGGAACATTGTCCAGCATGCAAGTTCCTTTCGTTGGTTTCTTGCCAATCCGAACTAGCGAGCACATGGCCGCTTTGGGTATCTTTGGTCTCATCCAGCTCGTTGCTTTTGTCGACTATCTACGTGGCCAGGTCCCATCCAAGCAGTTTAACACACTTCTTCGCGCCATTGTCATCCTTATCGCTGTTGTATCATTTGTCGGTCTCGTAACTCTTACCGCCACCGGTGTCATCGCGCCTTGGTCCGGTCGTTTCTACTCTCTTTGGGATACCGGATACGCCAAGATTCACATTCCCATCATTGCCTCCGTCTCTGAGCATCAGCCTACCGCATGGCCATCTTTCTTCTTCGATCTCAATTTCCTCATCTGGCTTTTCCCCGCTGGTGTCTACCTCTGCTTCCGCCAATTGCGTGACGAGCACGTTTTCGTCATCGTTTACGCTGTCATGTCGAGTTATTTCGCAGGCGTCATGGTTCGTCTTATGCTTACTCTCACTCCGATCGTTTGTGTCGCTGCTGCTATCACCGTCAGCTCTATCTTTGATACCTATCTCCAAATCGAAAGCCCCGAAGACCAAGAGGACGAATCCGAAGCCAAGAAATCAAAGAAGGTGAAGGAATCGAGCTCACCCACTGGCGGCTTCCTTTCATCCAAAACGCCTTTCATCGGCATCTACAGCTGGACATCCAAGATTGCCGTCCTGGCCTCCTTCTCTGTCTATCTCATCCTGTTCGTCCTCCACTGCACCTGGGTTACCTCGAACGCCTATTCCTCCCCATCCGTCGTCCTCGCCTCGCGTATGCCCGACGGTTCCCAACACATCATCGATGATTTCCGCGAAGCGTATTATTGGCTGCGAAAAAACACACCTTATGACGCCAAGGTCATGTCGTGGTGGGATTACGGATATCAAATTGGAGGAATGGCCGATCGAACGACGCTGGTCGACAATAATACCTGGAATAACACGCATATCGCCACCGTTGGAAAAGCGATGGCGTCGAGTGAGGAGGTTTCGTACGAGATTTTGAGGAAGCATGAGGTTGACTATGTTTTGGTCATCTTTGGAGGATTGTTGGGATACAGCGGAGACGATATCAATAAATTCTTGTGGATGGTTAGAATCGCTGAGGGAGTGTGGCCGCAGGAGGTGCAGGAGAGGAAGTTCTTCACGCATCGTGGGGAGTACAAGATTGATCATGAGGCGACTGATACCATGAAGAACAGTTTGATGTGAGTTTCCCCCTTCTAGTTATGCAACACCGCACGTCGGCAGATTATTCGGAGGTCGAGATGCTAATATTGTTGGACGCAGGTATAAAATGTCGTATTATAAATTCCAGTCGCTGTTCCCACCGGGACAAGCTACGGACCGCGTCCGCGGGGCTAAATTACCTTCGGAAGGGCCGGCGTTGCATACCATCGAAGAAGCGTTTACGAGCGAGAATTGGATCGTGAGGATATATAAAGTTAAAGATTTGGATAATTTTGGACGAGATCATTTTGCTGCTACGGCTTTCGAATCGGGCAAGAAGAAGGTTGGGAAGAAGGCTGGGATGGCTGGAAGGGCGGCGGGGAAGAAGGGGAGGAGGTTGGTCAGGGCTTAGTTATTTTTCTCCCGGCGGTAGATGGAGGGAGAGCTTTTGAGATAGCATTTTTTATTTGTAGTTTATATTTTATATTTTTTTTTGGTGGGATCGGTGGGATGTGAAGAAAAGTTTACATAGCGCGTTTGTGAGATGAGAGAAATATAATCTTTAGTACTGATTACGATTGAGATTGAGATTGGGGTCGTATATCTATTTAAACAGAGACGTTGGGGACGGCGGATGTCGGGTGTGCTTCTGAGCTAACCCGTATAGGCTATATTCATCCCTGGTCGTATAGATAGTGACGGGGGAATAGAAAGGCACCCCGGTCATTGATTACATCCTACTGGTCTACCTTGATCTTTTATCAATTTCGAAAGTAATTGATCTCTTGGAGCAATTTGTGCCATCTGGGGAGCCACAATGTGTCGTTTACAATGTAGGGTTTGAACTGTATGAATGTGTTGTAGATGTTGTATTTTGGGAAGATAGTTTTGGTGTGTTCTTGGAGGGGAATTGTGGTTTGTATTAATCTAATTGATAGTATTGAGGATCCTTGTGACTGCAAAATCCTTGAGAGTGAGTTTTGTGTATACTAAAGGTGGATCTTCTGAATGGAGAAGATCTTTGTCAACCACAAAGTCGGTTTGTAGGCGAAAGCCAACCCGCGTAGCCCATTGCGTCGGCAATGGCCTTTCTGAGACAATAACATCAAAATCGTACTCATGATTCTAAACGGTCTGAACATAGAGTATTTACTGTGCTTTTTAATAATAACAAAGACGTGAGTGATTCTCATATGATCATAACTATCCATGTTATATCTTAAAAAAACTTTAAAATTAGTATTCTAAGACTTTTCATCTTTCATTGGCTATGCGGCTATAGCTGCTCCTCAACTATGCAAACTGAGATCCAATCAACTTCACATTTAGCTTAGGAGCTAGCTAGAAAGACCTCTAAGGTCTGTGGTAGCAGGGCAAGGCTTTCTAAAGCTTTGAGCTCCTGCTCGAACCTCAGTAACAAGGCAGGATATCTCAAACCTATTTTAGGGTTCCGCATAGCAAGTTGATAGGCTAGGGTACAACCCGAACAAGCAGTTAGAGGCCATGTTGCCTCTGCCCAAGTAAGAAGCTTCCTGATACGTGCACATATTTCGGTAATGCTGAAATGGTCTAGGGTCATATTTGGGTACGCTAGCAGGAGACCGAGTGTAGATAAGAAACCGAGGTGATGTGTGTAATCACCGACTGCATCTAGGTCGTCAGTGGGAATATGGTTGTCATATTTGGTTCCAATCTCCTTTAGCTCCACGTCCATGAGATCTTTGAGGTGCTTGATGCGGCCGCTGCGCTCGGTCCAGAGGGCTAGTCAAGATGATTACTTCGTTAACTGTTGTGAGAACGAAAACTATATTTTGACTAACGATTATGCGAGAAACTTACCCTGTGATAGGCTTAGCATCCCGGGATGAAGGACTTCATCCCCTAGTGTAAAAGACCCTGATGTTACTTTGATGTGAAGTATAGCGAATCTAGCGCAATATTCGAGTCGATCAGGTATTTTGAACACCTTGCTAATCCAAAGCCATTTAGCAAGCCATTCATACAACCCCATTTTTCCACCTGATATTGAGGATGCCGGTAGTGCATTAGACCATAATTCCACCGCCAGCCTCATGGGTTCTTGAAGTTGGTATCTATCACAGAAGCCCGCGATGTTGTATAAATGCTCTAGCTCGATAGTCTTCGGATTCTGAGAGTTTCGATGATGGACGATATTCATGACGAGTAAGGCGACGTCCAAGTGATCTGTTTCTAATCGGATCTCCTTGGCGCCAGAGTCGGGACTGATCTTAGATTCTTGGAAATGTTTCGCGGGGTCTAGCATGGCTTGGAGTACCGGGGAGGCAAGTGAGAGTGCTTTGGATGAAAGGCGTAAAATAACTAGAATTTCATCGCTGGTTTTGTTGGAAGTGTAGCATGTTGCAAGGACGTCTCCGGATTTATCGATGTCTATTATTGTCCTAGATGCCATGTTTGCCTTTCGGTGCTCGTAAGAGAATAAATCTTGCTCTGTGGTATGAGAGTGAGTTGATGACAGGGGTATAGGTGCAGTGTACGTGAGGTGGGCGTTGGAACTAAAATGTATATTATGAATAGAAACACCGTCAGCAGCATTATCGAATATCCTGGAAGATATTAGACGTGTAAAGGGAGTTCTAGCTTTAGGATTCAAAGCTCTCAATACATATGCGATTGAAGCACATACTACCTACTGGATTTTTTGAAGCTCAGGAATATGGTCTCCTCATGAAGGGGTACCTACAAGCTGAAGAGACTAATATCTGATGGAATTATCTAGAACTTTCATTCTCCGGATGTTTCCTAGTCAATTACGATTGTGAGGATATTGAATGTGAATATGATAAGAAACTAAGACCATGCTGTAATGAGGGACGTTCCTAACAAAAGCTGCTTTGCTGCTGCATCAGATCGCTAATAATTGGTTGCTAGGGCTAAAGGGTCTTTTCAGCAAGGACGTAGCAAAGATATTTTTAAGACGCGCTTTTGAGAATTCAAGCCCACTGTGGGTAAGGTATGTATTTCTGAGGTAGGATGTATCAGTAGAGCCGGTATATTTGATCTTATAGTGTAGCTTGGGGAGCTTCTATTAATGTTCTGGTGTACTGTATTATGTTATCTGGGTAATTATCAATGGATTGTTCTATTTATTAAATGCTATTTTTGAATACAGGATTGGGGTTAGAAGTGACGCATATTTGGAGGTGCGAAGAAAATACTTCTCGTGATAGTTGCCGCAGAGAGCCAGAGAATATTCATATGCTTTGCAAGATCTATTTAGGATACAATCGAAATCCCGCAAGAATTCTTTCCCGGAAATCCATTTGTTCCACCTCTCGAGCGGCCTTGCAGAGGCCGATGGAGACATTGCACTCTTCATGGGTCTTCCAGCCCGGAAACCTATTCTGTTCAAACTTGATATTCTGGCCATAGCTGGCAGCCTGTTTGAACATGTTACAGATATCGTGAACGCTTTTACTATCAATGATGCCCTTGGGGTGTCTCATCCTAAGTTTAGGAATCAAGGGATATGTATTTTCTTAGTTTGGTTGTCTTTATATTCCTGGCAAGAACTCTGAATTCGCCGGATATATCGCATTGATCATAATGGTCGTGGAAATTTCGGGAGCTCCTTGCGTCGCCGAAAACAGGGGCGGGAAGTTCAAAGAACACTTCCTCCAAAGCAGAACACATTTGAGAAACGCTACATGTATCTGTACAGATACTGGGGTATCCAAAACGCAGTTTGAATCTCATTAGTTTCCCTAATTGAAGGCTGTCGCATTGGTTGGTGAGAAAGGTATTTTCCATGCCGCAAACAGGCTTGCCTTCAGCGATTGCTCTGCTATAGAAATGTATCTTATTCTCTACGGAGATCAATATACGCTCGAAGAGATCTTCTCGTTGCTTTAATATCACGCCTACCGAGGAGGTTTAGCCGACTATCTCGCAAGGACTTCGGGAACCGATATTAACTCACGTTTCATGAAAGGGACAAGGCAGGGATGTAACTCAACTCCTCCCAAAACCAAAGAAGACAGTTCTGGAAGTGTCTCGACGTGATATACCGCATTCACTCCGCATTCCGTAATGATATCTGGCAAATCAAATACTTTGGCAATCATGAGCCAGTAGGCGCAAGCCGACGTTTCGTGAATTTCAGCCTCGGAACACCGATGAAGACCAAGTTCTGATGCCTCTGCGGCCGTTAATTTTGCTTTCTTCTTTTTCGAGTCAGTGATATTGGATTTTGGCTTCGCCGATGTGATTGGCCCCGGCCAAGATATTTTAACCCAGTACGCAATTGCTGGCTGAAGCGCATCTCGGAGTAGATAACAGTCGGTAAATACAGCTAGTTGATATAAGATTTCTAAAGAAGGGCAAGTAGGATTCTGTAAGTTCTGGTGATGAATTATTCTCATGGCGATTAAGGCAACTTCAATATCGTCGACTTCCAGCTTAATTGTTTTCTTTTCGGAAAGGGATTCTTTGAAGCCCCTTTTGGGATCAAATGCGGCGTTCCATCTAGGCGATGCGAGCGAAAGGGCTTTCGAAGATACGCGAAGAATACCTAGAGCTTCTGTCTCGTCATTGGTGCTGGAGAAGCAGGTTGCTAAGACGTCGCCTGCACTGTCGATGTCGTATGTTGGGATATATCCAGCTAATTCAGGCATTGATTCAGACTGCTGTGATGATGTCGGTCTCGCTATTGGCTCAGATATAGGAGCCTCGATCCCGGCAAGCTCAGTGTCTTGCTCTTCCTCTACGAGATCCATTCTACTAGTTTGGCTGGTTAATAAACGAAGCGGGCCTAATAAAGGATATCTAGGCTTGTTTGTTTCGGTCTTTGCATGATCCAAAATGAAATCGTATAGTGCGAAAGAAATAATGTATCTCGGGGGTCAGCCGTCATGCATGCAGCGTTTGCTCATTTGAGAATAGACAAATTGCAACTGTCGCCTGCCACTCAACAACAACAATGCATTGTACAACAATGCTTCTCTATAGAAAGATTCATCGGCACGTCTAAATCGCTTCGATAAATTGCACTTATCATCGATAATTACGTATAACTCGGTAACTTACTTGAGTTTCAAGACAGGTCGCTTACAACCATTAAGACAGCATCCTAGATAAATCGCGGAACTCAGTCGAAGCTGGTGGCATGGCGCAACAGGCTATAACACTCCCTGGCGGGAGGTAAGTACCTACTTATTCTCTTCAACATGAAGGTGAGAATGCCAGGTCGTGCAAAAAGGAGAAGCCCATATACATTGGATGGTACGGATATCCCTTCCGACGTCTGCATCTTTATCCAAGGTAAGCTCCATCCATCAGAGTGGTAGATACCCGGAATAACTCTCCTGACCCTTCATATGCGCGAAGAAACAACCAGACCGGGTATCTTGAACTAATTTCTCAGTGTAGAACATTGGTACAGCTTAAGATGACAATCAATCATTATATCAGGAGACTTGAAAAGGGTCAAGTGGATATAGGATGGATAGGAATGTATTCCTTGTATCATTCGAATGATATCAGAAGAAGAGGTAAGCTCCAGGTGTTTCAGCAACAAATTCTCTAACTACATCAGAAGACTTGCCCGCAAGTCTCCTGTCTTGAGCCTGCTATACCAAGTTCCGAACTGGGTGCTCACATTACAGGCGCTATGCGAGGTCGATGGTACATTCATCATCTCTTCGACAGCTGCCAGTATTTCGTTGAGGCTATAATGACCCTTTGAAAGACTCTTGCCACCATCATTGAGGCTCTCCCTGAGCCTCTCAAGCCGAGCCTTCTGGGTCCCGTCACAATCGCAAACATCACCTCCGCCTTTGCACAGAGCTCGCTTTTTACTCGCAGCTTTCGTGTAGTCTGATAACAGGTCGCGAATCTTGGTCCCGAGGCTAGCACAATAGCCGGCCTGGCGGCCCAAGATATTTTCTATTATTGTTTAGCTCCTGCGGAAGATTTACTCTGATGAATGGGGCTTACCTCGGATAAAGATGCAGACGTCGGAAGGGATGTCCGTGCCATTCAATGTGTATGGGCTTCTCCCTCTTACACGACCCGGCCTCACCTTCATGTTGAAGAGAATCGACTCACCGCAATCTTCAAGGATTGCACGATATCCGAACACATTCCCTATCCAGAGCCAGAGAGCACAGTCTTCTCTGCTATGAGCAACGACATTCGGGTGCCGGTGGGAGGAGGTAGCCTGCCTCTGAAAGTGGGTAAGTGAAACTCCTGCGGGGTTTTCTGGGGATTCAAACAAACCAGGCCAGAGACAATTCACCCATCTTGGAATATACCCAGCTAATGCATTCTCAAGTTGATATCTTTTCGCGAATGTGGCGACACCGAACAAGTCTGCCAGACTTGGAACGCTCTCCGGATCTGCTTCGAGTCCGTAATGGATGATGGTGAAAACTCGGACAGCTATATCAACGGATGCTACCTCGATGGTGATACGCTTTTCGCTATTCTCAACATTGCCATAGGCTTTGGCTTTGACGGCTTCCACGATCAGCTCGTCGAACTTCTCAGATACCGTTGCAAGAACATAGGGCGCAACGCGAATACGGCCGAGGGACTTCAGTTCGTTGGCTGGTCTCCCCGCGAGTTCTGGCATGCAATCTACAATGAGATCCCCGTCACAGAGGATATGAAGATCTTGGTCGATATTGTGAAAGTCAGTACCCCCTGAGAGAAATGGATATGGTGGAGCGATAGCGTTCGGAATCTCGAAGCTCGCTTGGGTGACTGGTGCAATATTGTTTTCCAGGTTAAAACCCCCTGAATATTCCTCGTTGATGATTTCATCGAAGTTTATATCCATCATAGAATCTAGTATGAGATTTTGCTCCTCGTGGAAATTCTGCTCGTCGGTCTGAGGTTCTTGCTGACTCAAGCTTATATCCAATGCTTGGCTAGGCTGTGGGGGTCCTACTTCAGATTGAGGAGCTTGTTCTAAACCTTGGGACATGCCTGGAGAATGGGAAGAAGAAGATGAAGAAGCCCGAAAAGAAGACATTTTAACCAGTTTGAAACAGGTACTGCAAGCTGGAATTCTCGAAAAGTCGTAGGGAGGGATTATTCTGAAGAAGCTAGGCGTGGTATGTGAAGAACAAAAGGAAAGAAGATCGTTCCCAGCTATGGGGATATTTATCCTTGTCCGAGATGCTCAGCACCCACAGGGAAATCATAATGGGAGGTCGTCGCATCTAGTTTCTGGGATTCACAGACGTTATTATAAACTAATGCTAACGTTTCTATATTATCATAAAAGAAAGGTGATATATCTAGACATTGGTGTGGCAAGTTTATCTGGTCTATCTGGCTTCAGACTGATATCTACAAGGTTGGTTAGACTTTCTTCACTATCATCATTCTTTTTCTTAAAGGCAATGCTAATGCCTTCCATCCGACAGCATATCAAATAAGCCTCTTCCTTGCCCAATTTTTCCACCAGCGCCGTGACCAAATCTACGGAAAGGCGTTCACCAACTACGATGAAAGACCGACTCTTGTTATCAGCCTTGCAGACTGGCCTTTAAGGACGGGACCAGCTCGTGGACATTCTATCAAAATCTTCAGCAAAAGTATTTGCCGAATTTGATAGGTTGCATACTCATGCGTGACAATTCTATCCAGTTCGGTATTCTACTTGAAAAGCGCAGTGTGCAGATCGATCCGGCGGCCCTCGAAATACGGTCCATTGGGTTCAAGACTACTCAAGCACTCTTTTATAAGTCGTAATGAGGTGGATTTTCTAATGATCTCGGTCACTGAACCCTCTAAACTTTTTGATAACTCTCTCGCATGATGATCTTATCTATTAATTATCACATTTGGTCCGTGTGGTCTTGTATACACAACAGTGGATTGGTCGTCGGTGCTATTAGAGAGAATGACGGGCGCCTGATTGAAACTAGACAAATCACACTCTGTTTTGGTCTTAAAACCAAGCCAATTCCTAGCGAATTGCAACCTATAGATCTATCTAGAAATTTGGAAGGTTGTATATGATGGCTGAAGTTCCTCAATACCGTCTTATAGAACAACCAAGCACACTGCGAAACGCTGTCGACGGTCATATCTTAAAATCTAATTTCTCAACCTAATAACTCATCTGAATCGGAAAGGCGGATAGTATCTGTTATCATATCGCACTGTTTTACCTATCCACAACACCCACTAGCGTGCTATGAACGAAATTGCAACAACCCACCCGCTCCGCACGCACCCCCGACCTTTAATCGCACGCTGTGAAATTTCATGCCACAGCGATTTCTAGTAATGGTAATCCGGAATTCCAGGGATATGATACATTTATCGGTGTATCTACCTTATTCGCCTGTTCTATTCCGGAGAGCGAGTAGTGGGAATCGTTTGAATCAGCGGGTGCCGATAAGACGCCGAAATATCCTAACCGTGTATTTTCCCGCATCTTCGATTTCTTAACGTTAGTGAAATCCATGGAACGCCAACGGGATTTTCTCATAGATATACCTTATCGACATCACCGTAGAAACCGGTTATTTTATGTCTTCCATCAAAAGTCACCGGCCAAGCTTTATAACTAGCGGCGTTCCCTATGGTATCGGCAGCTAAATGCCCTATCCTACCACGATTCGTGAATAACTGTTTTTAGTTATTGTCAGATCAGGTTTCGTGATACGTTTCTAGGGATGTTCTGAATGTCTTACCCGTAGCCCGACTAAAGTATTATCGGGAGACCGGGTTAACACCTCCACAGAGCTCAGAATCTCTCCTCCAATTCCATCAATCCAAAAGTTAACCCCGGCGCGGGCTATACTGGTCTCACCGATAGTTTCCTCCTCGTTTTCACCCTCATTTTCGAAATTTACGGTAATTCCGGTTATGTATTTGTGTACCGTGGAATTAGAATTAATCCACGCGGTGATACGGTTCGGAACCCTATCATCGAAAGAAATAATCTCGCAGGGGCGGAATTTTTCAGCTTCGTTGGTGGTGGAGTTGATGTACCCGGCATGGAGTGTCGATGGGACTGTTGCGGGGATTTTGGGTGTCCATGTAGTTGATTGAAGGAGTGCTTCGGTAGGAGATAACTCCTCCGCGGGGATTAGATCCGGCGTAGTAAATGATAAGAAAGTAATCTTTGAAACCTATGATCAAGTTATAAGTTGGCGAGAATACGGAGAATGAGAGGGGATGGGCTTACATCTAGTTTTCCGAATATTTGAATCGGGTGACCCGCATCGGAGAAACGTAATTTTCTTCTGGTAACTCCAACATTATCATATTTTCTTCCGGGGCCATCTTTTCTCTTCCAAATTTCATTACCGTCCTTCGAGAACGAGATGTCGACGATTCCGTACTGTGATATTGCGACGGATAGGTACTCCGTATCTTTAACTACTACCTTTCTCGTCTTGTCCGTGAGATACCCCATCTCCTCCCTCGCAGGAAATGTTTCAATCCCGCAGATATACTCCATCTCGCCACTCCCGCAATAATGCAATATCAAATAATCCGTCACCGCGGTTTCGCTTTTGAATGAATACCTAGCAAAAGTTCCTGAAAACTCGAAATCGTGGATGCCGTCGTACTCATACCCCAGATTCTCCGACCAAACGCTAAATGTTGTCGGTGGGTCCGGGGGAACAGGACTGGTGAGTAATTCCCGTTCTTTATGGTATGATAAAATATGGGGATTAGACCATCGGGCAGAAGATATATCGGATATTAAGATTGATAAATCTTTGCAGATTTTCCAGATACGGTGACGGTTGAGTAGTTTTCCTGCAGTAGGTGAACATTCTCGTTTCGCTGTTTGAAGGATGTTGTAGAAGGTATGGTTGGAGGAAATTGCGTTAAGGTTGGGAAGTCCGAGGTATCCGTAGTCTCCGGTTAGTATGAGGTATTGCTTCCAGTAATCGTCTGGGAACTCGGCTTTTCGGAAGGACTGTATGGAATATATGTTGTATACATCTTTTAGGTCCAGATGGTTGAGGATTGTTAGCCGGATTTCGGTCGGAAGGGGCAGGAAGTCGGGGAGCAGGAATGGCGGGTCTTCATGGGTATCGAGTAGATGTGATATATCAGCTGTAGGATCATCTTGTACATATGGGATGTCCCGGAATAATTCCGTTTCGCTTTCTTGGTGGTATTTTGCTATGCCGTAGTATTCGTGCGGCCAGTGGAGTTTGTACGCTGAATAAGCGGTATTATCAAACACGCTGTAGAGGGTCTGGAGTAAGGTTTCGATAGGTATATTAGTCCTGACGGATTGGAGGGTGCAATTTAAGATATTCCAGCAAGATTCGTGCATGGGGTAACTGGGGGTTCTGAAGTCGTTATTACAATCTCGCCGTCGAAATATCGCTAGATCGAGACGACGGTAGAATTTGTTCGTTGAAGGGTCGAAGGATGCGAGAATTGGTTCTGGGTTGTTTTCGTGGATTGGAGGTAATAGGAATGATCGTTTTAGGACAATTTGCTGTTCTTCTATGTCGCTGGAGTGTTCGTCGACTTGAGAGGAGGGAGTAACTGAGGGGTATCAGCACTCCTATCAATACTATATTTTACATCGCGTGGTGAGAAAATGATACTCACGGAATACGGCGTTTTGCAGCCATTCTGTCTTTGATGGGCGCCGTTTCTCATAGTAAAGGATAGGAACACCGCATACAGAGCAGTGGACCGCCCTGCTATCTTCCATTTTCACAATACTTCGTCGATTACTTGTAAATTTACGTCGAAAGAATCAAGCACATCTAAATGTATCGAAATAGGACTAATTGTGATATGGCAGCCGACGACAGGATCCGGGTCATACTTTATACACGACTGCCATACACTTTGAGATATATGATTTATCCCGCCGTGCATGGCCAAGCCAAGCTGGCAGGTGTGGGCAGGCCCCAGCAGGGTGTCGACAGGCCGGTATATATCTCAGCCTCATGGTGAGGGTGGATGCCAGCCGCTCACTGTTCAGCATATACGTATCCAATCCGCCTGTTGATAAGTGCGTGGTTGTTATGCAATCCGCCTGGGCTGAGATCATGAGCGTCAATCAAGGCTACGGTACTTGACCGAGAGAGATGTCATAGAGTGTCTTCTACAGAACAAGAAGAGAGAGAGAGAGAGAGTGGGGCGTCAGTTTACTGTGCTGGGGATTGACAGGGAACTGAGACAGGCGACAATCGATGCGTTGCAGAGTTACACAGATAATGTGTTGTCCCTGTTGCAGTGTGCCTGGTGCCCGCATGTACGCGTATGATCACAGTACAATGCGGCATTATCTGGCACTCCCACTGAAAACGACGTCTTGGCGGGTTTGGGGTCAAAATTCGCCAGTTAGGAAAGAGAGACCCTGCAAATTGATAACGACCGAAGAAAAAAAAAAAAAATTAATTTTTTTACCAACACTAAAGACCGACGATACAACGCCCGTTCTCTCTTCTTCTTCTTCTTCCTCTTCATTCTTCACTTCACATTCATCCTTCTGTCTTCTCCCTCTTCTTTTAAATAGAAAAAAAAAAGAGTTACCTCTTCCTTATTATTCATCATGACGGAAGCATACGACGGTGCCATCGGTATCGATCTGGGTACGAATCTCTATCACCGTCCCTCGAGGAAACTGCCCCACTAACACCGCTGCTTTAGGTACAACGTACTCCTGTGTCGCCGTCTACGAAGGCAACGGTGTCGAAATCAGTCAGTATTCCCTTCTCCAGCTCAATCAATTGATCTGTTACCATTTGCTGATTTCTCGTGCTGTAACGCAGTTGCCAACGAGCAGGGAAACAGAACCACCCCATCCTTCGTCGCCTTCACTGAAGAAGAGCGATTGATCGGTGATGCCGCCAAGAATCAGGCTGCTCTGAACCCCATAAACACCGTCTTCGATGCCAAACGTTTGATCGGACGACGATTCGATGATCCCAGCGTCAAGAAGGACACCCAGAGCTGGCCGTTCAAGGTCATCGACCGGGAAGGAAACCCCTTCATCGAGGTACACCCGTTCTATTCGCAGATAATGCAAGGCACACGAACGCTCATAGCTATGAACAGGTCGAGTATCTCAAGGAGACCAAGACTTTCTCCCCACAGGAAATCTCATCCATGGTCCTCGTCAAGATGAAGGAAATCGCCGAAGCCAAGCTCGGAAAGTCTGTTGAGAAGGCTGTCATCACTGTTCCAGCCTACTTCAACGACAATCAGAGACAGGCCACCAAGGACGCCGGTGCCATCGCTGGATTGAACGTCCTCAGAATCATCAACGAGCCTACCGCTGCCGCTATCGCTTACGGTCTCGGCACTGGCAAGACTGAGAAGGAGAGGAACGTTTTGATCTACGATCTTGGTGGTGGTACTTTCGATGTCTCCCTCCTCAGCATCCAAGGTGAGCTCCATTCCCCGGACCGCATTCGAGCGTGGAGTTGAGAGACAGCAGCTGACAATTTCTAGGTGGTGTCTTCACCGTCAAGGCTACCGCTGGTGACACCCATCTTGGTGGTCAGGATTTCGACACCGCCCTCCTCGACCATCTCAAGAAGGAGTTCCAGAAGAAGACCAAGATCGATATCTCCGAGGATCCCCGTGCCCTCCGACGTCTCCGATCCGCTTGCGAACGTGCCAAGCGTACCCTCTCCAGCGTCACCAGCACCACCGTTGAAATCGACAGCTTGTCCGGTGGTGAGGACTTGAACGCTACCGTCACCCGTGCCAGATTCGAGGACCTCAACGCCACTTTGTTCAAGGGCACCATCGACCCTGTTTCCCAGGTTCTCAAGGATGCCAATATCGACAAGTCCAAGGTTGATGAGATCGTGCTCGTTGGTGGCTCCACCCGTATCCCCAAGATCCAGAAGCTCCTCAGCGACCACTTTGACGGAAAGAAGCTCGAGAAGGTATGCTCAACCCTCTCCTAATTCAGTTAGTATATATCATTGAACCGCGCTGACGAAATGAATAGAGCATCAACCCTGATGAAGCTGTCGCCTACGGTGCCGCCGTCCAAGCCGGTATCCTCTCCGGCAAGGCCACCTCCGACGAGACCGCCGATCTCTTGCTCCTCGACGTCGTCCCACTCTCCCTCGGTGTCGCTATGGAAGGCAACATCTTCGCCCCCGTTGTCCCACGCGGTCAAACCGTCCCCACCATCAAGAAGCGTACCTTCACCACCGTCGCTGACAACCAGACCACCGTTCAATTCCCCGTTTACCAGGGTGAGCGTGTGAACTGCGAAGATAACACCTCCCTTGGAGAATTCACCCTCGCACCCATCCCACCCATGAAAGCCGGCGACGCTGTCCTCGAAGTTATCTTCGAAGTCGACGTCAACGGAATCCTCAAAGTCACCGCCTCCGAAAAATCCACCGGCCGTAGCGCAAACATCACCATTTCCAACGCTGTTGGTAAATTGAGCACTGGTGAGATCGAAAAGATGATCGAAGACGCCGAAAAATTCAAGAACACCGATACCGAATTCTCGAAACGACACGAAGCCAGACAAGCGCTCGAGGCGTACATCAGCAGAGTCGAAGAGATGGTTTCGGATCCTTCGTTGGCATTGAGGTTGAAGAAGAGCCAGCACACAAAGATCGAGTCGGAGCTTAGCGCTGCTATGGAGAAGTTGGAGATGCAGGATGCTAGCGCTGATGATTTGAAGAAGCAGGAGCTGACGTTGAAGAGACTCCTTACCAAGGGTATGTCACCAATTACATCGCTAATATAATTAATTCATGATGCTAACTCGGTTGGGTGATTTAGCCATGTCTACTCGTTAAACGGGGTTCAACGCATTCTCGATTCTTTGATTTCTCGGCATAGACACGGAGAAATGGAGATATAAGGTTGTCGCTTCTTTCTCTACCCAGGGAACTTTTTTTCTATATACGTGGTGTGTGGAGAGCGAGAGGATGAGGAAGAAAATTCAAAAAGTGTATTATGAGAGATGAAGAAAAGTTTCTTTTTTCGTTGTTTTTTACTTTTTTTCCCTTCCTTGAATATTCTTTCTGTGAGGCGGCGAGGAGAGGGGAGGTATATATTTCCTTTTGTATAAATTAAGAATTGCATTTCTCATTACTCCTTCACAAGATGTTTTTTTCTGTGAGAATCGCAAGCATTCTATCGAGGATGGGAATGGCGGTGACAGATAAGCTGTGTTTTTGTGGGCTTGGTTGACGCCACCAGGTGAGATGGCGGTGAGGTTGTGCAGGGTGTGGCCCGATGCAGCAGGACGATTCGGGGCCGGGAAAAGCTTGAGCTTAACGTTTATGAGGAGAAAGGTTCTTGTCTATTCGATAAAACTTTAAGACCAGATCTGAGCATACTACGATAGTACGGTCGACTGTGGTTTCGTTTGGTGTTTCTTTTTGTGGTCAGGGACTAGCTAGTGTCGGTGACCTGGCCAGGTGCTTCTACCCCCACCGACAGCTGTGTAGCTTTTTGAACTTCTATAGAAACACTACGATTAGCTCGAGCTGCTCCGATCCAGCTGTCTTCTTCATTTTATCCCTCACTGTTAGCTTTATAAACCTGTGATAGCAGGAGTAATATATTGTGGCAGCTCGTATACTGGAAACACAGCTGGGACGCCAAGGCGCTGGATTTGGCAGGGACAGCTCTTCTCTTCACAGCCGCCGATTTGACATTCTTCTTACCTCAGACGAGACGTTCAGACCGCCAGCTATATTGCATACTCTATTTCGGTGCAGTCCGGTCGGGTACAGCTCACATTTCGCTCGATATATTAGTAGCGTATGGTACTCCGTGGTACTAGTGGAGGTAATCTGGTGGGTATCAATCTACTCCTCCCTCTCATGCGCAAAGTACACAACGTTGACTCGATAACGAATATATTCGCCATTGTCAGCTTCTAAACTGCCGTGTACGATAGCTACCGATTCTGCATTCCGCACGGTATATTTTTTCATTGTCGCCCCGTGCTGTCCGGGGTATGCTCGTTTGGCTTGGAGATTAGACTCTT
Source organism: Dactylellina leptospora (assembly GCA_036971365.1). Taxonomy (NCBI): domain Eukaryota; kingdom Fungi; phylum Ascomycota; class Orbiliomycetes; order Orbiliales; family Orbiliaceae; genus Dactylellina; species Dactylellina leptospora. The sequence goes on from JAJTUC010000005.1 coordinate 1,050,710, forward strand.
GCTGGCTTGCCTGCTTGCATACATTACGTGGTTACGCCTACCGAGCACATCCGCACACAACAAAAAAACATCAAAACATCGACTAAAACAACTACTACCACGACCACCGTTCCAACCACAGTTGACCCGCACGGGCAGTTACCTGGGTAGAATCGATACACAAGCATCACGAGGGAGGATCGGGGTTCTGTTCTTTACGATTGTATGCGCGGGTGTCTGCGTGGGAGAGTTTGTGGTACCTTGTTACAGCTACCGTGATCCCCCCCTCCCTTCCGGCACCTTACTACCTTCCTTACGAGTAGGAGCTGCATTACCTCGCCAACGCTACCCGGGGTAGATAATTTTTCACGATCCCTCTACGGAGGAGAGGTTAGAATCTGGGACATTGATAGAGATAGGGGGTGTTTCTGGTTTTCGGTGGTACGATGTCGGAGCAGCAGCAGACGCAGCGAGAAGCTGGGAATGCTGCTGCTGGAGCGGCGTCTGATGGGGGGATAGCTGGGAATACAGAGCCGGAAACACGGACGCCACAGTTATCGCAATCGCAATCGCAATCGGTATCAGATATCCCATCGAAGACGGAGCTGCAATCGGGTGTGATTTCGAAACAACCCGTTGTTGCGGTGGAAGAGGAGTTGGATGATTTTGGATTACCAGTGTTTAAACTACAGCCTTCGATATCGTTACACGCTGAGAGCTCGGACGGGGAGGATGATGATGTGCGGAGCGAGATCGGGAGGGAGAGACGGGCGGATATTGATGATGATGGGGAGGATAGTTCGCGGACTACGGGTAGTCCTGTGAGGGAGGTCGAAGATAAGGATGATATACCCACCGGTGCTTCTGCTGGTGGGGTTGTCACCGGCGGGGAGGTGGTCACTGGGCTTGGGATAATTGTTGGGAGGGAGGGAGGTGCGGTACCTGTCAAGGAGGTGGAGGTGTCGACGCCCATGCCTCCGAGGATAGCTATATCCGATGCTGAGGAGCCTGGTACTCCCGAAGCGCCGAAAGTATTCAAGGCAAAGGAATCGGAGTTAGAGTCTACGGTAACTTCAAAGCAGTCGGATACGCCTATACTATCAAAGACTACACTAGAGGAAACCGATCCAAAAGAAGCCGCGATATCGAAGAAGGAACCGCCGAATCCGATCGATACTAAACCCGCACTCAAAGAAGAACCCTCGAAATCCTCGGGGTCCCCCAAAGAGACATCAGCCCACGCCCGCACCTTCTCAAAATCGAATCAAGACCTCCCATCCGCTTCACCGTTAAGTCCCGTCACAGCTACCACAGCAGCCGTAGCGCAAACTTCTACTCCCACCGAAACGAAACCCGCGATATCATCCTGGTCACATCAACTCTCTGCCCCTGACGCGAAAAATGACGGCGAATCATCATCCCGTCGGTCGTCTGGTGAATGGCAGGAGATGCCGTCTTATGCCCCTTACGACATTTATAATGACGAAGGTAAACTTATCGCTCAAGAACATCATTTCTCTGATGATGAAGGGGTTCCCGAAGAAGATATGGGTGGTGCATCGAAAGGCTACACGCGTGTTCAAATGGATGAAGACGCGCAATCGGCTACATCCATGGATGATAACACTCAGTATCTATTCAAAGAAGGAGAAAACGTTGAGGATGATTATGCACGGAATCCGCTGTCGCAGTTGGAGACTACAAAGGATTTGTTGACCGAGGGGGAGAGAATCGCGTATGTTGGGTTGTGTAAGCTGGCTATGATGGAGATGAGGGCAGAATTGGAGAAATATCTGGATGTTAAGAAGAAGTGGGCGAAGAAGAGTGTTGGGATTGGGAGGGAACATATGAAGATGTGGAGTCAGATCGTGATGGTCAGATTGTATAAGCATATGGACATCAATCCGGATGGTAAGTCAATTCATCATGATCGATACATTTTCGGTTTCAGTGGAGAACGGTGGAGCTGATGATGGGTAGAGCAACTTATGATTGAACAATTGTCGGAGCATGGGGTGGTCGCGTCTGACCTGACACCGACACTGATGAAGAATGCTAGGGTTAAGAATCCTATGGCTGCGGAAGAGGCTATAAAATCACCTACCCCTTCAACCACCACATCGCAACCCGGGTCGAAACGTGCGTCCATGGTCGTATCGCGCAAAGGGTCTAACGATGTTCGATATTCAGAGGATGGTTATTCCTACCAGGGATCCCCACCACCCGATTACGAAGAAGAAATGAACGATGAATCAGTTAAAACACCCGGTCAACTTCCCGACAGTAAAACCCTCGACATCGACATCCGATGGACTGTATTGTGCGATTTATTCCTGGTTCTGATCTCTGATTCGGTCTACGACGCGCGGTCCCGAGTGCTATTAGAACTCGTCGGAAAACATTTATCTATCCCGTGGCTGGACATATGCAAATTCGAGAAAAAGGTCACCGACGCGTTGGAGATGCAAGAAAGTGCTGCCGCGCAGAATTGGAACGAAACAGACATTTTGGAAGACCGCGCGAAACGCGCTAGAAATAAACGGTACGCGATGATGGGACTTGCTACCCTCGGTGGCGGAATCGTCATTGGATTATCTGCCGGTTTACTAGCGCCTGTCATCGGAGCAGGTCTAGCAGCGGGATTTACTACTATTGGGATCACCACCACGGGGGCATTTTTAGGTGGAACTGGTGGCGCGGCACTTATCACTACCACCGCAGCGTTATCCGGTAGTGCTATCGCGGGAAAAGCTGCGGGGAGAAGAACGAAGAGTGTTTCGGTGTTCGAGTTCCGACCGTTATATAACAATAAACGGGTTAATCTTATCGTTACGATTTCCGGGTGGATGAACGGTAAAGAGGACGACGTGAGGTTGCCTTATTCTACGGTTGATCCTATTATGGGTGATATCTACAGCGTGCTTTGGGAGCCGGAGATGATGCAGAGTATGGGTCAGACCATCAATTTGTTGGCTACCGAGGTGCGTATACCATAATCGGTTGTTTGATTACTAGTTCTTTGAAGTAGGGCTGATATGCTTTATCTAGGTTTTAACTACGTCGCTGCAACAAGTTTTGGGAAATACAGTATTAATGGCGTTGATGGCATCCCTTCAGGTCCCGTTGGTCTTAACAAAACTCTCATACCTACTCGACAATCCCTGGAACGTCTCGTTAGATCGCGCGTGGGCTTCCGGTTTAATTTTGGCGGATACGCTGATGCATCGAAATCTCGGGGTGAGACCTATCACACTCGTGGGGTTTAGTTTGGGTGCTAGGGTTATCTATTCCTGTTTGTTGGAGCTGGCGAGACGGAACGCGCATGGGTTGGTGCAGAATGTTTATATGTTTGGGAGTCCGGTTGTGGTTAATAGGGACGAGTATATCGCTGTTAGTGGGGTTGTCAGGGGGAGGTTTGTTAATGGGTATACCAGCACCGACTGGATTCTTGGTAAGTTGCTTCTGTCGTACTATACATATAAACCTATAATGATATAGGTTATATGTCGTTAAGTTTGGGGGGTTGAAGTGGTGCTGTGAGGAGAAGATGTGGCTAATGTTTCTTTTGTAGGGTACTTATTCCGAGCTACATCCGGTGGTATCGGTCGTGTCGCTGGGTTAGCACCCATCGAAAACGTACCCGGTATTGAAAATGTGGATTGTGGAGAATTCGTCCAGGGACACATGTCATACCGTACCGCTATCCCGAAACTGCTCAAAAAGATGGACTGGTCGATGATATCCGAAGAATTCACGGAAATCGAGGAAGCTGATCCGGATCAATTACGAGAACGGCAGATCGAACTCATAAGCGAGATCGAAGCTGCGAGAAAGGAACTCGAAAAGGAGCCGTCGAAGCGGAAGTGGGGGTTGTTTGGGAAGAATAAAGATGTTGCGAAGAAGGCTGAATGGGAAGTCTACGCTGAAGGGAATAAGGATGGTGCCGCTGCTACTTCGAACAATCCTGACGGTGAAGGGGCGGAGTTTGCGAGGGATCGAGGTGTGAATGACGACCGAGATAATGTTTTATTCGACGTTGAAGCTATTCGGAGAGAATTAGCGATGCAGGAGATCGAAGAGAAGGAGAAGGCGAAGGAAGAGAAGGAGTTGAAGGAGGCGGGGATGTTGAAGCCGCAGGTGGTTTATAAGAGCGCTACGCCGTCATTTGAACAGGAGAGGAACGATCAATTGAGTTTACCGAGGAGTAGACCTGGGACTGCTAATACTGGGGTATCAACGCCTAGTAAAGGGGTCTCTCCTAGTAAAGGTTATTCAACGGTTGAGAATAAGAGCCCCGCGGGGACGACTAGGGGAACCAGGACCTTCAGCTTTGGGTTGTTCGGTGGTGGGAGGAAGGAGAGTGTTGAGAAATCACTCGTGGGGTCTTCGCAACCTGTATCAAGAAATTCTTCGGTCATGGATTTGAGTTCAGGTGTCGGAGGCGGGTATCAGCACGGTGGATCATCGCCGGACTTATCGAGGAATACCAGTCCGCAGAAGAAGAGGACTAGTTCCGGGAGTTTGGAGCCGAGGAGTCCGTGGGCTGGGTATAGTTACGACGACGAATTCGGAGCGGATGAAGGGAGGATTCAGATGACGTTTGAAGATTCCAAGTGGGATGGGTATGACGAGAAACCACCGCCGCCACCGCCGCCGAAACAACAACCGCAGCAGAAGAGGGCGGTTAGTTATTGGGGACAGTCGCATTCTTCTACGTCGAATTTACAGGTCAAGGGGAGCTCGCCGGGGGGTGGGAGTAGTAATAATAGCGGGACTAACAGTCCCCGGATTTCTCATGACGTTGGGAGGAACGAATGGGGTGGTGGAGGTGGTGCGTTACCGGTTCTGAATAAGGGTAGTTTGGGGGTACCGCAGCGGAAGAGCAGTTTGGGGTATTACAGTCCTTCTCCGGGGTATCAGATGAGGAGCGGGAGTGAGTGGGGGAATAGCACTAGGGGGAGTGCCAGTAGCGGGAATGCGTTATTGAGTAGCGGTGGAGGCGGTGGAGGGAGTTTTAGCGGGACGGGGAGTGTGAGGAAGGACAAGGCGCTGCCGCATAATCCTTGGGAGGAGGATGAGGAGGAGTATTATGGGCATGAGAAGGAGATGACTTTGAGTTTTGAGTAGAAGCTCTTTGACAATTTTTTGATCCTGGTTTTTATTTCTTAATTGGGTTTGAAATGCATTTGGTGGTTGTTGATTGAGATTGCTGGAGTTGGAATTGTATACATTTTTTTATAGGGCTTGATTGGGGGGTACGAGATACTCTACTGGCTTTTATCAAGTTTTTGTATATTCGGCCGTTGCTTTTATTTGCGACACTCTACTTCACGGCGTCTAGAATAGCGAAACTGGGATCTGATTTTCACATATACTGCTGAAGAATGGGTATGGTAACCTTGCGAATCGGCATATCGGGGAGCGGTGAGAGGTCGCATGGCTGTTGCTTTGTACACGCGGCCGCCTCGCTACTCGCACGTTTAGCATACGAGTTTATTTATTTGAATATAAAATAGAATATGAGAAGGAAGGATAAGTCGAGTGAACAATGTCGACGGGCGTTTCCGTTCCAATGGATGAATTTAGAATGGCGGCGTTTGACCGGCTGGGCAGTGTTACCTGTTCCACTCCTTCTCCTCATCCTCATCATCATATCATCAGACACTCGACACGCACCGGATATTTATCTTTTGCCCTGATATCTATTCTCGGACGAGATCCGGGAAAGGAATCGTCGACATCATTATCAGTGCTCGATTCGGATACGACCACGGGAACGCCAATTGATATGGTAAGTCGGTGCTCGCGGTTTTGGGGTTCGGATGCGAGACGGGGTTAGTGCCGGCGGGGAGTTGGAAGGGTGTGCTACCCCACAGTTGACATCCCTGATCGATAGCTATCGACTGCACCCCTCCACCACCACCACCACCACCCTGAACAAGTACGCAAGTGCTACCCAGCTAAACTAGCTATCCGGGAGATTTAAATTGCTTGTGCCCCCCTGTTCTTCCTCTCTCCCCTTCCCCGCAATTATTCCCTTCTTTTGCTACTTGCTACGTAGTTACCTCTCATCCAGCTCGGTATACATATCAACCTTGCTTTCTGCCTCGGTTGATATCGTTCATCACTCTGCTATCGCTATTCTTTTGAAGCTGTTTACTTACGAGGTTTATAACCGTCAAGGTGCAGTCCGACAGCTGCTGCTCACGCACCGTAATGGGTGGAGAGACTAGAGATATGGCTGGGTCCAGCTACCCGCAGCTGGCTACCACTCCCAAGGGACAGCAGATTCATAACATCTACCTTGACCGCTTGCGAATGTTTACCAGCGGCGGACAATATGTCTACCAGAATTTGCCAATGTAAGCTACGCTGCCCCCCTGCTTTCGGTAGTAATTCACCGTCATTGTTATCGAGGGAACCGTGCGTTGACGATACCGGCGGAATAGTATGTACGATGCGGACCGCGAGTCAGGGCCCGATTCCGTCAAAATGGAAGTCTGGTCGGTCCCGGACATGCGCCGCCCACCGTTCTCCGAAGCCAAGGAAGCCACTTATCGGCCCTCCAAAAAGGGCGAGTCGTTCGGTCCATCCTGGTCAACCCATTGGTTCCGACTCCACCTAACCGTCCCCGAGCGAATGCGAGATAAATGGCCGGTTGAATTCCGATGGGACGCCGATTGCGAATCCATGGTTTGGTCGGAGGATGGGATCCCGCTTCAAGGGTTGACCGGTGGAGGGGAACGCACTAAATGGAGGATTCCTAAGGATTGGTTGGACGGGAAGGAGAGGTTGCTTTACATCGAGTTGGCTTGTAACAAGATGTTCGGCAACACGAATGGGATTGATCCGCCGAATATGAATGCGTATTTCAACCTGCACGAGGCGGATTTCGTGGTTCCGAACGTGGAGGCTTCGGCGTTGTATTATGATTTCTGGATGATTGGGGATGCGGCTAGGGAGTTCCCCAAGGATTCCTGGGAAAGTCATGAGGCTTTGCAAGTCGCCACTCGAATTATGAATCAGTATATTCCCGGGGACCAGAGCACCGTTCTCAAGGGCCGTGAGATCGCGGCTGAATACCTTGGGAAGCTGAGGGATTCGCACGAGGTTTACGAGACGGATACTAGACCTGTCGTGTTTGCTACGGGCCATTGCCATATCGACACATGTTGGCTTTGGCCGTGGGATGAAACTAAGAGAAAGGTTGCGAGGAGTTGGAGTAGTCAGATTGAATTGATGGATCGATATCCGGAGCACAGATTTACTTGCAGTCAAGCGCAGCAGTACAAGTGGTTGAAGCAATATTACCCACCATTGTACGAGCGGGTCAAAGCCAAGGTCAAGAGCGGGCAGTTCCAGCCTATCGGTGGTAGCTGGGTAGAGCACGATACCAATATGCCCAGCGGAGAGAGTTTGGTGCGACAATTCATCACCGGCCAGAGATTCTTCGAGAGTCACTTCGGAAGCCGATGCGAGACCTTTTGGTTGCCTGATACCTTTGGATATTCTGCCCAGATTCCACAACTTTGTCGTCTCGCGGGGATGAACCGGTTCTTCACGCAAAAGTTGAGCTGGAACAATATTAATACCTTTCCACATACGACTTTCAATTGGGTTGCTTTGGATGGCAGTCAAGTTCTGTGCCATATGCCGCCTAGCGAGACTTATACCGCAGACGCGCATTTCGGGGATGTCAAGAGGAGCATGTCCCAGCACAAGAGTTTGGATCAAGATTCGACTAGTTTGTTGGTGTTTGGCAAGGGTGATGGTGGCGGTGGACCTACCAGTGAGATGTTGGAGAAGCTAAGAAGATTGAGGGGCATGTCTGATACCGGTAAGAGTTAACGGATTTGAAGGATGATATGGATACGTGCTGACTGTTTTGTGTAGTTGGGCTTCTTCCTCGTGTGCATATGGGCGCTTCGGTCGATGATTTCTTCCGGTCGCTTGAGAAGAAGGTTGAGAATGGAACTAACTTTGTCACTTGGTATGGTGAGCTCTACTTTGAGCTTCACCGTGGTACTTATACCACGCAATCTAAGACCAAGTGGCACGTTCGCAAGGGAGAGTTCTTGCTCCACGATATTGAGTATCTCGCTACTCATGCTAGTCTTGCGAACAAGGACTATAAGTATCCCAAAGAAGATATCGATTTGTTGTGGGAGGATATGTGTCTTTCGCATTTCCACGATTGCTTGCCTGGAAGCTCTATTGAGATGGTTTACGAAGACGCGGATAAGATGTTTGCCAAGTTCTTCGATAAGGGAGAGAAATTGATCACTGATGCTTTGGAGGCGCTCGGTGTTAAGGCAGCTGCTGGGCCGGGTATGCAGCCTGTTTCAATCAATACTCACGGATGGAAGAGAGATGAGGTTGCTAAAGTTGGAGAGAAATTGACGTTTGTTCAACACGATGGGTTTGGGTTCGGGAAGGTTGTTGAGGAAGCTGGACCGAAGGTCACAGTTAGGGAAGTTGAAGGGAATGTTTACGAGATGTCGAATGGACGTTTCCAGATGAAGGTGGACCAGGGACATATCACCAGTCTTTTCGATACCAAAGTCGGCAGGGAGTTGATTCCCGCTGGTAGAAAGGCGAATCAGTTTGTGATCATGGACGATAAGCCTTTGTTCTGGCAGGCGTGGGACGTAAGTTTCTCTTCATCGCTTTGTGGTTGGACCAGGGCTAACGATACGGTCTCATTATAGGTTGAAGTTTATCATCTTGACCAACGCAAGGAACTTTCGACTGGTAGCGTTTCCGTTTTGGAAAGCGGACCTAATAGAGCTTCTGTCCTCGTTGAAACAAAGATTAGTGATGAGAGCTGGATTAAGTGCACTATTTCCATGGATGTTGATACGGGAGCTGAATCTACTGAGGATGCATTGACCGTTATCAGTTTCGATGTTGAGGTTGAGTGGCATGAGACTATGAAGTTTTTGAAGGTTGAGTTCCCGGTCGACATCAAGAATACCGAGGTAATATGACTTACGCCCTTTCGTTATGATGGAAAAAAGGTTCTGATAAGACAATGACATACAGGCTTCTTACGAATGTCAATACGGTATCGTTCGCCGTCCTACACATTACAATACATCATGGGATATGGCCAAATTCGAAGTTTGTTGCCACAAGTGGGCAGACTTGAGCGAAGCCACCTACGGTGTCTCTATCCTCAACGATTGCAAGTACGGTTTCGCGGTCGCAGGAAACACTATGCGACTCAGTTTGATCCGTGCCCCGAAAGCACCCGATGCACACGCGGACATGGGACATCATAAGATCAAATACGCCATCGTGCCGCACGAAGGACCTCTCGATCATCGCACCGTCCGTGCTGGATTGGATTTCAATAATCCTGTTCGAGTACAATATTCCCAGCCGTCTAACAAGGTTGCCATCGATGCGGTTTGGTTGACCGGTTCCCCCAACGTTATTTTAGATCACGTGAAGCGTGGAGAGGATGACGAGGAGTTTGGAAATCTAACGATCGTGAAGAGGAAGGGGAATAGTGTTGTGGTTCGGATTTACGATTGTATGGGCGGGAAGAGTAAGGCTACTATTAATAGTAAATGGGCGGTGAAGAAGATTACTAAATGTAATGTTTTGGAGGATGATTTGGAGGATATTGAGGTTGTTCAGAAGAAGGATGGGGAGGATGGATGGGCGGCGGATGTTTGGGTTAGAGCCTTTGAGGTTGCTACTTATCGACTTTGGTTATAAGGGCGAATTGGGCGTATGCGTCTACATCGTGGTTGAACCGTGGTTCAGTCGGAGTTTGATCGTGGCCCGATCGTTGCTAAATTGTTATTTAACTGCCGTTTAGGTTTGAGCCTGGTTCAAGCATGGTTCAAGCACGGTTCAACCATGGTTCAGTTGGTGGTGTTATCCGAACACCGTTGGCACGGGCTCTTATGCGAGAAGTCGACTTTCCTTACTTTGTTTTTTAACGCTACTTTGCTCATTGGGGAACGGCCAGACTTCTTTGATATGTTTTCGTAAGCAATCCAGGTGAAACAAGATGCATGTTGAAATTAAGGTTCTTCTTTGATTCTCTGTGCTATGTTTGTGTAACCGTTCATGCGCTGGCTCGCTGGATATCTATCCACTCAGACTACTATATGTAAGAATTTCAATGGAATATTCCATTCGCTGATGCTAAAAGCAAGCTCAGGCTGGGATACTAGCAGGGGTTATGCCATGCTCCTCTCAAAGCCCAAAATTAAAAGTGCAGGACGATGCTTCGGCCACAAAAATAAGCCTCCCAAACCTAGGCCGATCCTCCAACCTTCGAATTCTCCTCAACCATGGGGCTTAAGCCAGTCCCTTGTAAACAGAGATAGAACCAAGTCCTCAAATCCCATCTTAACTTCAATATATCATCGTGAATATCGGGTCGTGCTTCCTTCAGACTAAAGATCATGTATTTGAACCTTGGTTTATCGATTACATTGGCGGCGGCGGCGGCTCGTTTCAAGACTCTGATCCTGAGTCTCGCAAGCTTGGATGCCTGCTTATAGCAGATTAGTGAGCTGGCGGCGACTGATTCGGTTTGCGAGGTAAAGTGTTTCTTTAGTGAGATGCTGCTTTTTGAGCTGGGATAGATAAGAGGGTAGGTCATGCTGGGATGAAGGCTATTATAATCGTCACAGGTATTAGTATTGGACTTTCTGAGTGTTCGTGTAAAAACAGTGCTTTCTGGGAGGTAAATTAGGATACAGTCTGGCTTGAGAGAGCTGGGTTGAACTTTTTCTAAGCCACAGATTTTGTAACCAGATAAACACATTGAACTCACTCAGCATCGCCCGAACTCTTGGATCCCAAAGCTTTGTTTAAAGCCTAGGACATTTTCTGGTTACTGATTGGCTGGACGTCGTCAATTATCTAATGCGACGTATTTGCTTTGTCGTTCCAATGACTACAGCCAGACTCTAGACGGGAGAAATGCTCGCGGTCGGCCCCTCCTACTAACAATTCGCAATCAAGTCGTCTATAAAGTTGCGGCATTCAGGTCTAGCAGAGTTGGCGGGGGCACCTCGTTAACGAGAGGAAGTAATTCGGTTTAAGCTATTTCCATCCTGTCTTTAGTTATCACTCTTGATTCAAAAATGGGATTTAGGGGAAGCGTAGTTGGAGAACTGCGCCCATGATATTTTCGACCCAGTTTGGAAATTCGTTCGATAGACGAGACAAGGGACTAAGACAACTCCTGATTCGAAATATTGGACTGTAAGAATGGTTGATTCAACCGAATCGTGAGGAGACAGGAGGGAGGATCAGTTACCTCAGAAGATATATTTGTCTATAGACTCAATGCATTGCAATGCTCGATCCATGCGCCATTAAGCCAGGACGGCAATGGCAAGTATGAATGTTTTGGAGGCACTTGACGAAATATCATCGACTGAAACAGCTCTACATATATAATCGTATCGGTAGTATTCATCTGCTTTGGGATTCGAAGATGCGGACGAGGCTCGCTCGGGCATAGGCGTATGTCATCTTAGGGATGCAAGGATACTGTCGTGGCTGCAGTAATCCTGCGAGTCTAGAACGAATAGTTATCGTATACGCGATCCCATTTTATCAAATAAATACTATTGCATTCGCAAGGTAAAAATTTGTACAAATTGGACAGTATATACTCGGGAATCCGAGGAGTCGCGTTTACGAGTTTGTTGTGAGACTACGTACGGAGGCGGGTAGGAGATTCGAAGACTATATTTAAAATCAATCTATTCTAACAAAAACCAGTCTCCAGTGATAATGATAAGGTTAGCATGATTACAACTACAGTAAGTACTGTATAATCTTTGAAATAAACATGGGAATAAATGGCGTTGGAAAACTGTAAGTTTACAGTCTACTGCCTCCCTAAATTATCCGGACGATCTTTCTTCTCGAGCGCATCTAAATTTCTCCAAATAGCGACGAGCGGAGTCCCGGATGTAGTTGGCGGCATACGAACCATATCTCTTTCACGGTCTTTGTGAGAGGACACGAAGTCGTCAGGCCCGACCGATGATATAGCGGTTGGTGTGGCCGTATGAATGAAGTTTTCCGCACGGTCGGTACCACGCTTGATGTCTACCACACACTTTTTGTATGGGACTGGTGGTCGAGGCTTTGTTCCCCTTTGTAGGACAGGTGAGTTGGTAGGCGTTGCTGTTATGCTGGAACTCGTAGAAGCTGTGTCTATCGGTGGAAGCTTCGATTTAAGATGTAGCGTGGGACGTGGTGGTACTGTAGGCCTTTTTGCAAATACTGGTGAGAAATGTTGAAGCGTACTCGATTTAGGAGCCTTTTCAGGAGAAAGATTTTTTTTGCCAGTAATGAGTCGGCCCAGTCCTTCGTTGGACTGAGAGGAGCCATCTGGATGGCTGCCAGTCCATGTCATGAATTTGGCAGATTGCTCCAAGCATCGGAGCGGCTCGTAAACAAGAGCGCCTCCACAAAAGAATGTAGTTTTCCTCGGATTTGGTATCTGACTTCCATTACTAATTGATTCATCAATCTGGTAGAGTGCGGGCGTTATGGGTATGACAGTAGCGTCCTTCTCAAAATCCCTGATTGATATACGTCCTAAGATTAGAGTTCCGTCTGACCTTCGAATAACTGGATAATGCTCGAAATCTAGTCCATCCCTAGAGAGGCTCATATTGACTCCGTTTGGTCTACTCGGATCTGTGATAGTGGTGACAAACTCTGTGAAGCGATGCGACACTGCGGAGAGGATACTGTTGACCTTGTAAAAGTCTTGAAGCCATCCCTTGTCTTCTAGAATATCGAGCCGTAAATGTGTCCTGATCTCCTTCTGTAGAAGAGTGGCTGCTAAAAATCCGGTGATTTTCAATGCAAAAATTTGGAGGCAGGCTACCCAGACTTCTCTCTGAAGATATGCAAGGAAAATGTCGCCTTCGAGAGTACCGTTGTTCTTGCAGACTTCGAATACTCCCAGATACTCAACCCCTTTAGCCTTTGGATATGTCAGTCTGTGGGTTCTTCTTAGGCCTAGGAAACCCGGCGAAAATTTTACCCACATCCAGATAGGCCTCGCGGAACCGATTCTCGAAGGCTAAGGTTGTGCACAATTTCTCGATATCGGCCTTCAACCCTCGGAAATTCTCCAGTCTAAAGTGCAAATTTTCGTAGGGGTCTTAGATGCGCTCCTTCGTGCCAAACTAACTCCAGGGAGAATATCTCACTTACATGAGCTCATCATTTAAATTAAGGGATATCTTTTGATCAATGCCTAAATTTGCGACAGTAGGAGTGCCAACCGTCGGTATCAAATTATCCCGAGTATGTATATATGTTGGGGGAGCATTTGCCCCTAGCTGACACCAAACCTGCAAGTCAGATGGTGGTCTGTAGGGTATAGGGAAATCCCATATCGCCATCCTCGATTCAGTCCATGTGCTGCCACACGCGGAACAGTTTGCAACGATCCTCTTTAAAACATTGAGGTCAAGTTCGCAATTTTCCCTTTGTTTTACTGCGGAATCCCTATCTATTTGAGCTCTATGAATCTCTTTCTGAAGTTCCCGGTTTCTTGAGCGAAGTCTCTCTATCTCTTCACTAGTTTTAAGTTGTTCTTCCGCTGTTTTCTCAATACGTATCGCTAACTGATCTTTTTCAAAGATCAAGTTGGCCTTTTGATCTATGAGGACACCCTCGTTAGTCTGCACCCCCCATGATACAACTTGTGCGTTCAGGGTATCATCCGCTCTTACCTGAAAGACTTTCAATTTTCGTATCTCTATTCTTAAGCTTGATCCTAATAGCGGCGAACTCGGCCTCAAGCCTCTCGATTTTAACCTTTTGTTCAGCCTTCACAAGTTCGGTCACAGGTACGACACTTTCACCCTTCGCTTCCTATCCTCGCATTAATTTCTGATTTTAGATGCTTTCCAATAGTTACTCACCACCGATATACTAGACTCAGGATTTTCGTGCTTCCCTTCGCCTTTTTCACCCTCCGAAGTATATATTTCCAGAATGTGCTTCATATCTTCAGCACACCTTTGAATATCGGAGATTCGATCTCTTAAAAAATCTCCATTCTCACCCCATTCAATATTACGAAAGGCCGGGCGTTTACTAGAAGGCGAAGGAGGTGATCCAGCAATACTATTCCTCCGTGTCTTACTAGATTCTGTCGCATATCTATCGCTGGGATGTTCCGCGGGAACACTCTGTCTCTGAGGATATTGGAGGTTTGTTGAATCAACTAATTCTAGTGTTGAACATTCTAGCCCTTGCGATTGAGTTGACATCTTCGAGTCGTAATTTTCATGGACGCTTTCTGATACGGGTCTTGTTGGTGATGTCAATAACGACATTTCGTATTTTCTACTGATGAAATTCCCCATAACTGGTATATTTTGTCGAAAAAAATATCAACTTCTAGAGTCTTCAATAATGTTGTTATACGCAACTTCGTGCTATCGCGACGGCTACTTTGACAACAGATACTTGAGTAGACAACCAGATCATTGAAGACCGTGATACACCAAGTTTCCAGAAATATGCCACAAAAGAGATCACACTATCATGATACAGCTGCCAGCAAACCATTACATATGCTGTATAACAACAAACTATTATGAAAGAAATACGAACGTCCGTATTGCCATGTACATCCATATACGTGGTAAAGATGATTTGAGTTCTCAAAGAGCAATCTATCGTGTTAAGACGTGTCATAGTGACACACGGGTGCTACAGCACACAGTCAAAACGTAGAAAGCATAACCCAACCCGCTTTCTCGCTACGTGGGAGCACCGGTTCGCGGAACTAGTATAATATGGATAGTATCGTGGACTTCGAGGCATGGTTAGATATCCACGGATATTTCCTGAAACCAGGATCTAGTATCTCTGCACAGATAGATATTGAAATTATGAGTAAATAATTCCTACATCTTACGCGCGAGCAACCATATGATGTTCACGTACGATTAGATTGCCTAAAATCCACCATCCACTCTAACCCATCTTTTCTTACTCTTTCTAAGATGACGTGCTCATATCTCAGGGTCAAGTGGCAATTCCACTTCCAAATATTGGTTTATTGCTGAAAGCCTGCCGTTCCAATCATAAAGAAGCATCGACGTGTGCCGAAAACTTTGCTTGCACGCTATTACCCAGCGCATCAAATCTTTATTTACGTTCTGGGGGGTTTGTCTGTTTCCGGTTGGAGCAGCTGAGTATCTCACGACCGTCAAGTGACGGAGACACAATTTTATACGCCTACTTCGTATTCACATACGAAGATCGAGAAACCCCTAGAAAATTCTCAGGAATACAGCAAACGCTTGGCCCCGTGCATGTTGGATACTTTATAGCATTCATGATCGTTCTGAGGTTAAAATTCCTAACAGGGATCACCCCCACTAGCTTGCATACGTGATCTCGTCTAGTCATACCTAATCGCAGCAAGTTTTATAGCCCAGTGCTCGGCCACAAGCTAAATTCATTAGTTTATCTTGAGATTTGCCTATTTCCGATATACAGCTCTTGCGTCAAGACTAACTGCAGCTTTTCATAGTTACACGGATAGTTTATACGAATAAGAAAATTTCTGCCCAAATTTTATAGAAGCCTCATGCACCTAAGCGAAGAGTCTGCTTGATACTAGTAGCCTAGCTTTTACGGACATGAATGTCCAGCATAGTAAAGTGGGAAGCCAACAGCATACAACTCTCGTATATTCGTTTGGGCCTAATATAGGCATCACAATACGCTCAATTCTCGGATATCTTACGAAATATCGGAAGCTGCAGTGAGAACTTGAGGTTTATTTAATTGTTCCGACGGTCAATATGATCCGACCCCCACCAGCAGCGAACGTGGTAGCTCGGGATAAACGGTTCCTAAAAAGCAAGGCCCAAATCATTTAAAAACAACCATGGCCTCCAGCCTACCATCAGCTGTAGATCCAAGATCGTACAAAAGATCACAAAATGCAGGTGGAGCGTGAGCATTTTTAATTTCGCTTACGCAGTCGCATCTTTTCGAACCGATCGGGTGGTGTTATGCACGCAGGGTTATAATACTCCTGCAGCTGTGGGGATGGCTGCTCAACTTCTTATCCCCTTTGCAAATGGTTGAAGCGATCCATCGGTGGGCGTCCAGCATCAGAGCCATAAATACACCGACTGTACCATTGAATACATCCACATTAAAGGAAGCGAGACAAAATGTTTCACTAGTGATAAGTATGTAGTATCTCTGCAATCATGACTGCGCTGAAGAAAATATCAGAGCGTTGGAAAATGTGTCGGCGATCGATTATACAAGGATAAATCGTAGTTTCATCTGAAGCAAGAGATTGCCTCGTCGGTCCAACTACCTGTATTTCGTTTAACAAGAACCCACCAGGAAATGAATAAGGACAGCTAGGAATCCAGGGAATTATTGGATAAAGTTAATATCTGAGCTATAATACTGACACCTTTCGTCATCTTTGATACACTTACTTAGTTTTGGGATTATTGGTGGAATGCTGACTAGCCAACTCACTCAAATGTAAAGCGGCAGACCCGCACTGGGAGGCTGGGAAGAATAGCCAACTGATCATCACGCTAGACTCTTCGTGCTCTAACAATCTCTTTGGCGGCCCTTAATGAAAGAATCCAGAATAGAGAATTGGTTTTTGAAAGCTTTCTGACAATAGCAGCTTCAAACTTTGCGTTTACAATCCTCTGAAGTTCTATTGGCCTGACATGCTGTAAACCCTGGCCTTCTAGAAGAAATTGCTGCCTTCAAATCCGCAGAGCGCCACAATAATAGGCTGCCAATATATCAAGAGGCTTGGCTCCCACCAGTTGCGTCCAGACAACAACAAGGCCCTCAGAAATCAAATCTGTGCGCATTACGGAACCAAAAAGCAAGATTTTCTCCTTCATGAATTCACCATTCCCAGACTGCAGAATCCATCTTGGGTTGGCTTGAATAGACTGGCTAGTTGCTGACTAGGCGACTTACTTTGCTTACGTGACCCGCGTAATTGAACCCGTGGTCAAGATACCCTAGAGCCCGTTGCACGGGAAGGAAGGTAAAATATTTAGGTAGATTCGCAGTATCAAGACGGGAGAAATTCAGGTATAGTTCATAATAAGCACGAAAATATCGGCTAGAATACCACATACAGTGTGGTGTCTAGTTTATGAGGCCAGCTAGAATCTATTCCTTGATACAGGGAAAAGCAGCACGCAGTTGCAGTCGCTTCTTCTAATCATCATATCTGGGCGGAACGGGGTGTAGGATTCAATGACACGATGGACCAAGGAGAAAAAAAAAAAAGGTATGAGCACTTAATTATTCGTTTCCCACCTCCACGGCTTTGGATCCTTTGGCGAGCCCGTGGCCATGAATAAGTTATATTTCCTCTAGGACCCGGAGTCTGTGGAACCGAATAAACTTATACCCGGAGGTCCGAATATATGCGTAGCTGATTGCGAAATATCTACTTATCACGGAGGTGCTAAATCAAGTCCGGCGATCCCGATTGTGGGTTTGCTTCCAAATTTCTCCCCTTGTGTAACATCCCTGTCATATCTTTGGCAGCTTTCTTAAGATCACGTTTGGGAGAATTTACTCCGTTTCGAGGGAAACGATTTCCCAGCCCTCCATCGCTTGTAAACTTGCAGTGCTTGCGAAAAAGTGCGATGGAAATATTTCGCATTGACTTTCTTGAGAAAAAATGCCAGGAAAGATGGAATTGTAGAGATTTCTACAATTGCCATTGAGGTTTTGGCTAGTCTGACAGCGCTGTCCACGCTCATTTCTTCGAGGACGCATCGATGCAGGACGAAGAACAAGGATACATAAGCATCCTTCGTCTATTATAATTGAGATGATGTTGATTTAAGGATTGCACAACTTAGGGCGTTTTCAACGTTCTTTTCAGCTTGATATAGCTGTAACGTTGGGAAGCTTTCCGGATCTAAACTCCTCTATCCGAGACACGTTCTTGAGTATAGGGACCACGTCGGTAAGGCTTCTTCGAAAAAAAAAAAAACCCCCTCCCTTTCTTGTACGCCTATAGTTCGTCGCCTCGCAAAGTCTACCACGGGCATAGAGGAGGAATAGTGCCCTCCCCCATCGACAGTGCTGCTAGTCATCATGGGGCGCAGTGCTGGTGCTGCGAAAACAACACAACATGGGTAAAGTACTTGCATCGTGTAACTTGCGGGGCGAGGTATCTTTAGGGAGTGTAAAGACACTCCCTAGACCCTATCAGCCCCACTACATTCTCCAAAGCGCCGTCGCGCCATCTAATCAGCTGGATCCCCTTATTCCAAGTCTCGGAGGGTCCGCTCGAGGCACAAAAGGCGTCTCAACGTCTGTCGCTTAACACAATCCCCAATCCTTGTGACATCATGATCATGTCTTCAACGATCATGATGGTTGAAAACATTCGCCTGATATTTTTGACAAACGTGTGCTTCCGCGAAAGTTTGCCAATGGCATAATCGACGACTTGATATCGCTATGCCCGTTGGCTTGCCATTAGCTAGCCGGAAAAGCTGAATCAAATTTTCGCTTGGTCCCGAAGACGATTGGAGGCACCGAATAGTTTTGACTAGTCGGAGTTGCCAGTTTGACACCCAAGCGTATGTCCACCTACTTGGCGAAGAGTAAGAAAACTTTTGAAAGTTGAAGCGGCCATATCCAATCTCCTCCTTTGACTTGTTTAAATTCCCATTCTCAATATACGATTTTTTCCGGAGATTTGGACTGTGATGGAGTGATAACTTGGAATCTGAGGATTTTGCGTCTATCCTGGATGGTAACGGAGGATAAGCGCACCTACATGCAGATGCGTTACACCACCGACGCTTGCCAAAGGATGAGGTTGGACTCATTCTCATCAGGTGCCGTTTGCAAACCCCCACCGCGGCGAGGCTGTAAAATAAGTCCGCAAAGTCTCGGGGCGAAATCTCGGAGAACTTGTGCGGCCCTCCGTGAACCAATCGACCGGGCCAACATGAACGACAAGTATCTGACGAAATATCTCACCCGTGGTGCGCCTAGTCTACCGAACGTCGGCGTTGGATATGGTGTTTCGGGGACTTGACTCCCCATGGGCCGGCCGTTATGTAATAACTAGATCGTCAAAAAGCCTACCCAGCTCTTAATTGTGACGAACATCTTCAACGACGCCGGGTCACCATATTGCAAGGCAGCTGAAGGACGCTGAACGGAATAGGTGCAAGACTAACTTCATTCGAATTAATTTTCACTTTGAAATTTCTCTTTTCTGGCGTGCGTCGTGGCAATGCCGAAACCAGAAAAGGAAATCACCCATGCAGGAACTGCAACACCCAGCTTAGACGTTTCAGCATTGTGTACCGATTAAGCTTTTAGCCCAAAATAACTGAGCACTCAAGTCTCCACAGAGGCCCAAAGTCAATAACTGATTACGCCCGTTTTCCGACGGCGAGAATTGGAAAATTTTGCCTGACAGATTGCAGATGTAGGTTTACGCTGTTCGGATATCTGCACTGCACATACGCATCCCGGGAGTAAATATCCCGGGTAAGTACTGAGGTATCCATGGGGAGGATCTAATTCGAGTTCAGCCTCCGTGAGAAACCTATCCGACCCACTAATAAACCGTATGCATATCTTTGATCCTTATGACTTCCGTGTCTTAGCTACTATTGGCTTAAATATGTATGAATATACCAGAATATATAGCGACAGTAACAACGGGAATGAACCAAAGACTTGCTCCTTGACTTGGAGGGCGAAATGCGAGTCCGCCGGTAACGAACGAAAGAAAAGAAAAGACGAAGAGAACAGTCATTATTGAATCCTTGGTCATTTTTGAGAACTAGCTTAATAGTGTCTGATTCGACACAGGGCGGTTGTAACTAGGAGCCCGAGGGTAGTTGCTCACCGGTGGTGTGGATTTCATGGAATCTTTCGCGGCTATTGGATATCTTAATTACCACCCTAATTTTGATATTTAGTTCCAAGGAGCGCTTTTGGAGCCGAAGGTCCGCATGGCGAACGGTTCGGTACAAGACGAAGTTCGCCAAAGCAAGCATTTAAAACAAAGGCTCCATTTAACTGCATAAACAGCTTTAGGGTTGCTTTTTCCAGGACTCATATCACAATCAGTCGAGATATATCAGGGTTAAATCCCCTTTCTTAATGGATTGAGATATAAAAACGGGACACATCCTGTGGGACAGTTATCCAGATCAAGTTAACAGGAAAAGGAAAGAACTCATAGCAGCCTGTATCTAGAGTCTGCCGCTTTGACACAAGTGCCATACCACCTGAGGCGATTTAAACTCTATACCCTATCATATTTATATACCCGGCACCCGCCGCCTAATCAACTTAAATGCAGAAAGGATATTATCCAGATCTATCTGTGCAATACACAGATTATTCTTCACAATACGGAGACCCTTACGACTACGATTATTATTCCGAAATACCTTTTAGTTACCCTCCCCAGTACCTCGACATGTCTTCATCTCAGAGTGGAGACGTATACGACGAATTCTTTCAATTCGTTTGCGTGAGTTGAAGACTTACCCTCTGTTGCCACCGTCCCCATCATTTACAAAAATGTTCCTATTAGATCGAGCCAGGGTGCGGAAAGATTCACGGAATCACACTCCAAGATTACACTCCGGGAAGACTCAGTAAAGACGACATTCATAACCTTATTCAGATTAACACTGGCTTCCGGTGCCCACTTCATGAGCCCATGTTGACGAGATCCAATATCCTCGTTCAGTGGGAAGTACCCAAGAACACGATCCTAAGTGAATCTATCCAGCTAGCTAGAGATACTGGTCTCAGGATTCTTTGTCCTGAGAAAGCATGCGGACAGCACTTCAAGACAAAGAGTGAATTTAAGCGGTAGGGACACCCTGTGCAATCTTCCTCGTCAACTTAGCCCGAAACTAACAAGCGACGAACTAAAGACATCTCGCTCCCACGTTCCGTCCATTTTACTGTCTGCGAGGAAACTGCTGCATCGACGGCATTCCTTGTCGCAAGGGCTTCGGTAGAATTGAAGAAGTAGTGAATCATTTAAAAAATGACAACGGTCAGCGCGAACGCCAGCATCACGACCCAGTCCGGTACCGACCAGTCGAGGGCTGGGATTTTCGACGTAAGAGTGTGAGCGAAGAACGAGAAGTTATTGATGTGAGTTTTAACCATTCGTTCACACGTAGCTACTGCTAACATCTTTCTTTCTTGTTTTCTTTCTCGCAGAAAATGAGCTTCATCCCACACGACGAACTATACGCCTGGTATGGCCTTTAGTCGGCCAGCTGAACGGAGGACGACCAGAATATTTTCTTCAGCAACTCATCTAAGATTTCGCGCTTTACCTCGAGCAGTCTAGTACTCATCGTTTGATACCCTTGATTTCACCGTATTCCTACCGGCACTACTAGCGATTTATTTTGCGATAAACGTCAACTTTTCGCGGCGGAGTTCTTAACGTCCTTTCCCTCAGCTCAATGGCATGTGCAATTTTTGCGATAAGATCATCACTCCGCGATCTAAGAGCTTCAAATCCGTTGGGACAACTTCTAACCCGCCACGGGAGAGCGAAGGCTCTAAGGAACTCAACAAAATGTTGGCAGTTTCCTTTCTCTGAACCCTGCTCTGAATTTCGTTTCTTATGTTCCTTGTCTCTAGTCTGTCAGATTTACGTGGAGGGTCATTTTCTCTCTTTTTGTAGAGTTTTTATGTCTTGATTCTCACTCTTGCGATCACATGAATTTTATGGTACCAAAATGTTTAGGATATAGCTCTCCTTGGGTTTCTTACCCTCTTTAGCAAGTGCCACAAGGTTTACTGCCTTGTTAGTGGCCGTTCCCATTTCAAATGTTAGATTTACCGTATATTAGACAGTCGATGACTTTCGGGGGTTTTTTCCCTCTCCCTAACCGAACCGCCATGGTGAACATAATTTCGTCTTGAGTTCACTAGGCAGGGTTGGGGCTCTGGTCTTGACCCATGCGGTGCGGCGGGAACAGGCTCCACCTTGACAAGAAATCCTTGCGAGATCCCAAACAGGCAGCATCAATTCAATCACGTTCTTGATTCTAGTCACGTTCTGGATACAATCACGTTCTGACGGCCTGACCCGCTCCGAGTACTCCGGTGTCCGCTCTTGAAGTTTGTTGCCGCCAGCAATCTCATAAACAAAACCTCAACTTTTTTTTTTTTTGGTGACAAAATCTAGACTACAAACTAGCGGCAATATGGGCGAAGCTATATATCCCCTGTGCAAGCAGCTAAAATGTTTCGGAGCAGTGTGGGGAGTAATGAGTGTGCTTATGCTGCAACAGACAACACCTCTCAGCACACTGCTGCCGAAGTTCGCCCAACCGATGTTTCGGATTGTTCATGCGTGGACGTTTAGTTCAGGCGCGATTTTTAAAATATGGCCATGCCATTGCCTGTCTATGGCAAGCCTATCTGGGATGTCCCACAAGAGCCATTCACTAAAGCTGCCATATATTGATTCACGGATTAATACTGCGTTTATCTCGGTGGAATTCTGTTTTCAGATAGTACATGGACAAGTTTTAATTCACTCCCATCTAACTTACTGATCAAGCAAAACTTTGGAGAATTCAAGTCAAGTTCTCGGGTAACCCGTGCACGGTGTGTGTAGCTGACGTATGAGGTAGAACGCAAGAAGATTTACAGGTCATCCAGAATGCGATGCCCTAACCGAAACTAGATATACACTTATCTCTACCACGTTACCTAGGCCGACCTGCAGGTCTTTGGCCTCTCCTCAAAAGACTATCTATGTATCGGCAATTGAGTTAGGCATCGTGCATTTCAAATCCAATTCGGCTATCGGCGCTCGTTTTCTGAGATCCAGGTATCCAACCAATCTAACAGCAAGGTTGCCTGTGCGAGAATCAACTAGTCTACATTCTCTCAACATTAAAGCTTTTCATGCAGATGCAGCATTTGTCTTTGGTACGTCTACAACACTTAACAACACAATGATTTTGGGCTTCTCTTCCCTACATTGGAATGCGAAAAGTTGAGGCCTTTGATTTTAGAAGCGATGCTCCATATGCATACTTATTCTAATTCTCATAACCGATAAGATGGCGACGCTATATCTTGTTTGCAGCTATCATGACGGATGAAGGCACATGTTAGTGCTTGACACACAAAACCGCAACAACCAAATTAATTATCATTCTCGCGAGTTACTACTAGTAGTACCCTGGTTAATCCGCCAAATGGCCCGCAAGAAAGACAGTTTGGCGGATAAATGAGACAGCCTTGGCCTATCATTGTTTCGGGCGACTACTCGATCCCATGCGCACATTCCCAAAAAGATGGATCGACTCCCCTTGTAGCACAGGGATAAAGTTCGCTCGTTGAGCTCCACGTTAACGCGTAAGGATACCATACCATTCGAATTAAGATTTCGCAAATCCTGCCTGGCTGGCGTAAAATTGACATAAAACTGAATTCAAAAGGTGAGATCCTGTCAAAGTAACATGATGGTTACACTGTCCTATGTATCAGTGGGAAGACTTCGATATTGAATGCAAGGTAGTATCGATACTACCTTGCGATCGATATGGAGGTGTTATCAGACGTACCGAAGGTATCGTGAATCTAAAACCGCCCTAGATCACCATATGACCTAAGCCTGCGGATCATTAATTTTCAAATCGTAGACGCGGGCAAATACGGCCAAGGTAAAACTTATTCGTCGGGGAATCCCCCTCTCCTCCGGAGAATTCCTTAAACCTCAGTTAATTCACTGCCGCTTCAAGATAACAGCTCATGGTCGACTTGGGCTAAGACTAACGGTTAGGCCTCCTTGCAACCTTGCTCCACATCAGTCGCAAGTTCACTTCTGCCCTCGAGGACGGAAATGACGGATGTTATCTATCAGTTTGCTTCTTCTAGGTGATACCGAATCAGAAGTGAGAGCGGCAATTTCGAAATGACTACGGCATTGTCAAAAGCGAACCATTACGAATACATGACTCCGAAATGATCTTCGTACGGATGAAGTGGATACCAGAAGACGAATAAAGCATCTGTATTCGCAATTCATCATTTTTACGCATGAAGATATTTACAATATGGTCATATGGAAATTTACTTTCACCAATCATACCACGCCTACATCTTATCTCGAGCAAGGTCCTATAAATTCGAGTGTTTGGCGCTATTGGCCCGAACTTGGCTCCAAAAGATTATCAGGGGAATTTATACCGCGTCGATGCCGTCCGGCCAGTGATAGTTGACTTTGGGGCCATCATTGTCCCTTCCACCCGCTTTCAAACCCGCTTTCCAGCCCGTGCAAGCCAGGCTGTCCCCACTGCTCTTTCAGGGCTCTACACTTTTGAAGAATTTCTTTCTAGCAACTTCAGGATTCTTGAGCTAGAGTCATTCCTCTAACTTCAGCGCCGTGATATACCAGCTCTCACATTTTACTTGGATGAACGATAAGCCTAAGATGTGATATTACATTTACTTAGGTCTGTCTCTATTCCAGAAAATTTTGATTGATTTATTGGAAGCTTCACAACGGTCTCGATAGGAAAGTTGTTCACTTCACGACGATATGATGCGTCGGTACTACGTTTAACCGTGTGATATTGAGTAGATACTGAGGCGTAAGCTGGATTCTGGGCAAACTTTCCCCCACCTGCCCCTTTCACCAGTCTATCAGTTTCGTTGGAGTGTGAGGGAGTCGGTGGCATTGAATGTGCTCCGAACCGCCCCGTATCGCTTTGGAAATGCTGCAGAGGAGTTACCGCTATGCTAGTGGCCACCCACGATGGAATTTCATCGTACGTTAGCATACCAGCATGACGAAATGCACCTAAATACAACCCGTTGGGCTATTGGGACGACATGATACTCGGAAGCGCCTTAAGATAATAGACCACGTGTGGTATATTCGGTGGCCACGGCTGGCTGGGACTTCTCTCAAACCTGGCTTCCCAGCTTCCCCGTTATCGCCGAGCAAATTTACGGAATAGTTTTTATAAAATAAATCCTTGGATATAGCAGTATATTAGACCCAACGTATTGGTTAGGAACAACTATCAACTTTGACATAGTACTTACGTTCCTGATCTGTCTTCGTCGTTGAAAATTTAAAGTTTTATCTGTTGTATTACAAGGATTACGCTATAGCAGTTGCTAGCGGCTCTGAGCTCCTAGATATGGTTGAGTAGTCTTTGAGCTTTATTCAGGGCGGGGTGCAACTCCTTAAATCCATCGGCGCACTTAGCTCCCTGGATAGGGTTAGCACGAGTAAACCATTAATCCCTTGCTCAGCACCCTAACTACCTATCACAAGTTGTATTAGATCATGATATCCCTGGATCTAACCTTTATTAAAGATTAGACAATGTCCCCAGGCTTTGGCCCAAGAAGTCTCTGCCACGTTATAAATCGTCCATTGTACGAAAGAGCGAATGTTGGCCAGTGCAAAAAGCATTTGAAGTAGCAATAACCATGCAAATATTTTGGCTTGTGACTGAAATGCAACAAGCATAGTAGCTTTGCAAAGCAAATATTTGCTTCGAACTCGAAAGCGAAGGCTTTCAACGACTACCTAGAAGTTGTGTCACCAAAATGACAGATTCAGGTAAATGATAGGTGCGCAAGCGCGATTAAATTTCAAGACTAAACATCCGAGGAGTGAAGCAATCCTCATGACTTTAAAGCCGGCCCTTGTATTGCTGTTGGTCCTTTGACCTTGATGTCTCAATAAAGTTTAATTTATTTGCTTGAAAATTTTCAACCAACATGGGCATAGTAGCTACAGCACGTCAAATTCAATTAATTGCAAGCATCTTGGTGCTGGCTAAAATAAAGTTCTCGCTTGATCTCGGATCATAGGACAGTCACAAGGGCCCTTAGCAGTTTGTTCGAAGCATATTTACCCATGATATCAAGCTGAGTTACCGAACAAGATTTCACCTTCCTTTTGGGTACAAAGGGAGGAGATAGGTATCTTATTCCGAAAATGAATTTGATCATACAAAGCGAGACTACTGGGATTCACATTGGGGGCTTTTATTTCAACAATTCATATGGCTGTTTCATATTCCTCAAATGCAAATACCTTGGTCATTGTGGTTTCCAAGTTGGAACTTGGAGATGGTGTTTGAACTGGGAACAAGAATGTTGATCTGAGTTAAAATGTATAAAGAGTAAGATATAGAGCTGTCCTTAGCTTTGAGCTTAAATCGGCTCTGGGAACACTGTATTGTCAAAATCAATATAGGAATGTAATGATATATCAATAAGTAGCTTTAGCTAATGACTATGAGTAGCGACAGTCCGAGATCTAATGTTAGAAGAGCTTCAAATGGGGATGGTCAAAGGATTATCTGTTGAAACTATTGGTTTAAATCACGTTTCATGACAGACTGGTTGGATACCATCATCAATATCAATTCTCGATTTCAAGTGAACTTGCATCTTTTATATTAAATCCTCTAGATTGTAGCATCAGATGACACTTCAAGTAGGCAAATAGGCAAGACACTTTAGATACATTAACAAAGATCGTAAAGAGCGAAGGATAAGTAACACTAATAAGCAAATCCGGCATTATTTCCTCGCGGAATGGGTTTAAACTTGGGATTCTCGATTCCATGACATCCGGGGAAAAGAATATGACAATAGTGATAGAAATCTAGACCCATGCTCTTAGTCTCCTCTGTGGTCTCGGAGAGTGGAAAGAAAATAGCGACGGAAAAACAAGGAGGACTTTAAGATAATTTACGATGGGTCTCTTTGGTTCAGGCTATAGCGATTCAGCCCGAAAGCAATTCTAAAGAATTGTTTACTTCTCTTCTTCTTCGGAACGCTGTCCTCCCCTCGCCTTCTCTTCCCAGTCGTCAGGCCACGTTCCACTGGGAAAGTAACCAAGCTTACGCATATTTTCACGCTTCTTTTTCTAGATTATAATTCGTAATATTAGTACCTAGATCCTCACATCTGTCCCATAAGAGTGTGGAGCAAATTTACCCATGGAGAGGTATCATATCGAGATCTCCAATTATCTTCTAGCAAATCCTCAACTTTTCCTCCACGAGATTGGTGCCAGCGCTCCGACATAGATCGTGAGGTGCGCGCTGGGACTCTGGCAGCGATATCGGGATGTTCGTTTCGAAGGTAACGATCCATTTCTTTCTCGGTTTCCGGCCAGCTGCCTCTACCGTATGCTTCGCGGCTAGCCTATTACACCAGATAATAGATTAAAATGCAAGATCCTTCTCTTAAGTCTCCCATAGTACTAGGATAATCTATATCTAGGTATCATAATACATAGATGAACTTACGACAATGAAGTTCCTCTCTTCATCACAAAGCCCAACGGAGCCGCGACCCCCGGCAGGTCGTCTGATGTCTGCTGGATTGATTTGCGGTTGAGGTGCTGACTGTTGTGGTGGGTTGTAGTTATAACTATACTCAACGAAATAGGAACATGTATTATTTAGATTTCACTATTCGTATTGAAGCGGACTAATGTCTGGAGTGAATGCCTACCCCTCGACTTGGAAGTCATATTGATAACCCGGATATTGTTCGTTAGAGCCCGGCATTGTATTGATCAAGGCCCGTAGTCTGGTTAGATGCTTTTGAGTAGAAAAGATGCTTTGAAAGACTTAGGAATGGTATGCGGATACTTGTAATTGTCTTGGGGTATTGAGATTGAAATTCACTTACTTTATACTTTTGCATTGCAAAGGCCTCCATGCTCATAATAATGATTGAGTCTTTCTGTTTACGAGACAGTAGCATATGTCGGCGATCCCCGAGCTCGTGATACCATCTCTGACTATATCAAAGAACCTAAATTTGAAGGCTGTATATTAAGTTGCATTGTTTGTATGCTGTGGGCCTCGTGGCTCCACTCAACATCATAGATGTGACGGAGTAATAAGGGGCATTTCTTAAAAATTCGAATTCAAGGCGATGGAGAGGGTATAATCAATATATTATAGTAGGAAGGGGGCAAGAGGGTGATAGGAGAATCGTGTCTTCAACTTAGCAAACACACAGACTGGCATTCAATGATAATTGTCAGATTTATTTCTGCGTATTACAAAAATTGGACACTCAAAAGGAAAAATTGAAAATATGGAGTAGATTTAGAACACGAAAGCAGATCTACCTTCGCGTAGTTGATTTAAACTTTCCCTATTAGCAATCCAGATTGCTCAGGGAGAAACTTTAAATCAAGTGGTGGTGGTACGGGGAACACATGATAGGATGAAAATCCCAATATCTATATTTGAATCCGTAAAACCTCTAGCCCGGCATTAGTAGTTATCTTCGTATACGTCGTATAGATGAAACAAGATAATTGTGGAAGCTAATACCTTGTTGGCGAAATAATGTGGTCGGTCTTTAGGTGGCCGTAATTTTTCTCATTCAATAGGCAACTATTGCTTTTATTTGCCCGCTGATTCGGTATATTCTAATCTTCTAGGATGTAATTGCTTCCATGTTGTCATTTCAGGATATCTAATAGCCCTAAAAGATGATTGCTTCATAAAATCATTGCGTGCAATGCCCGCAGGTTACTAAAGTCTATTGCTTGTGGGTAGTTATCACCTTAGTTCGCGAGATCATCCACGGAAGTATGAAATTGAATATATCGAAAAGGTACTTGCTACACTAGGATACTTCAATCGCGAAAGAAACGTGTTTCTGTCTTCATTTTTCCAGTATGTTGACTCCCTAACGTTAGGAAGTCATCAGTAACGAATTCTTTTGATTATTAACATTAGTGTATACATTTTTATTCTAAAGTGACCGACAGTCGCGAGGCAGGGATCTTGGGACACCTGAAACTAGAGCGCTAAAGTACACGATCTCTTATTTTCTCTTTTTGTAGGTATACGGTACATCTGCATCGTAATATTGGACACAAACAGGACTGGTTGAATCGGTTGGATAAGAGCAGTAGTCAACAGTCCTAGGATGCACAGCCTGGAGGTATATCTTCCTCTCAAACCATGAAGGACGGAACACATAATTTGGTTTCGACAGTTCAATGTAGCCGTACGGTCCGTAAATCAACTGTGTCCAATATCCCTCAGGAGTAGTGCATCTACAGTCTAAAAGGCCGTCCGTCCCAATATCGCAATAGAGTTCGTTTCCTAAAGGTGTGTAAGGATCATTACTAGACCTACTGGTAGGCATGAACCGTACAAATGCAGCGTCGTTACCCTCTCCAAGATCAAACCAACCGTTCAAGGCGTATTCACAGTAGGCATATTTCCTGTTGTTAAACTGGGCGTAGTACATTCTTCCATCCGATTCACGCACGACCGGAATTCCAACATCCGCAAAATAGAACTGCCAGGGCCCCCCACTAGGATCAGCAAACCATGTTCGACCATCTCCAGCGGAATCGTTGACTTGGAGCGCATCGAAAGCCGTATTAGTCGCCGTGGAGGTAGACGTTGTTGTGAGAACTACCGTTGTGGTTTCCGTTACAGGCGGCAGGGTGGTAAAAACCGTATCAGAAGCTACTGAATTCGTAGTGTAAAATGTTTCCGTTGCGGAAACGGTCCTGGTAGATGTAAAAGTCGATGGAGTAACTGTGGCGACGCTAGCAGGTACCCCAAAGCAGGAGCATGCGCTAGCATATCGCGCTCCGCTCGTGCAGGCAGACGCATAAAGTGGAATCGGGTTCGTCAGATCTCGTTCCTTAAGAACTCGAGCTCTTCGCCCTAAGAACGATGGGGCTGGGATCGAGGCTGTGACAATGATAGTTGTGGTAGGTCCAGCTGCGACAATGATTGAAGAAACTGTTTCTGTGACTTTCCCCCCATCGATCTCTTTCGTAACGGTATAATGAGTTTCGCTTGAGAGAGTAATTGAAACGGACATAGTCTCTGTGACATATACAATTCTAGCTTACAGGTTATATGAGCAACTCATCTCTTCTGATCTTGAAATTAGGAAACTTTGACATACACAGGTGGAGGTGTAGCAGTGGTGTAGACATAATGCCCGCAATCCGAAGACACCGCGGTGTAGCTCTTACTAGCACGACCTCTAAGGGCTGAAATAGAACGTTAGTACGTGTGATCACCAAGTTCAGCGGCAAGCGTAAGCTCTTACCTCGGAGGCAATTATCAGCGTAACATGCTGTTGGATTTAGGGCGGCCTGAATTTTGACTACAAATGCAGCGGCGAGAACAAGGTGTTTGAAAGGCGCCATTTCGCTGCCTCTTCTTTCTGCTGGCGCGCAAAACAAATGAAAAAGGCACAATTATAGGAGATGATTGTTACTCTCAACATCTCTGACATTAAGGTGCCTTGGGGCATCTTTATATTTCACGGCCATGGTTAATTCGTGCGCAGCTGTCCTGAAAGTGGAGAAAGTGAGCGCGACCTGTCGATTTCGCCCCAGGAATATTACATGGGGTGATGTTCCTACATGCATGCATGCACGAGCGTCTGGGCTGGTCGTTGAGAAATTGGCTCATACCACGAGCTGGAAAGCCCTAAGCTAGGTCCACATAGTATTTTTCGGATAAATCCCCAAAATTTCGTCGATGTTGCTGGCGCATCCTTTCACGTACGAAGGTGTGATTTTTAAATAATGGCAGTCCGCTATAGAGGGTCAAAGCGTTCGCAAAAGCAATTATAAATTAACACTTTCCAATTCATCAAAACCTTATTTATATAAAATATATAATATATAAAAATAAATTAAAAATAAATAATTAATAAATAATATAAAAAATACCACTAATAATCCTTTTATATTAATATAAATAAAAAAATTTTTTATTTTTTTTATATTTATTACCTCCTTTAAATTTAATAATTTTATTAATATAATAAAATATATAATTAATTTATTAACAAATTTATTTTTAAATAAATTTATTTTATATTTTTATTTATATTTTAATAATTATTTTTTTTTTATTAGTATATTTTATTTAATAATTTATTATTTTATTTATAATTAATATAATTTAATTTAATTTAAATTTAAAAAATTAATAAATTAAAAAAAAATTTTAATTCTAATTTTATTAAAAAAATATTTTTAAAAATAATATATATAAAAAAATATATTATTTTTTTAAATTATTAAGTTATATTTTTTAATTAATAAAAAAAATTTTAAATTTAAGATTTTTTTTTAATAATAAAATTAATTAATATTATTTTTATTTTTTTTATTTTTAAAAATTAAATTAGTTTTTAAATTTTATTTTTATTCTAATATTTTTAAATTTTATAAAATTTATATATTATTTTATTTTTATAATTATTTATTTTTAAAAAATAATTTAATAATAATATTTAATTTTTTAATTTTTATTTTTAATACCAAATATTTTTTTTTAATTTCTGGTTTTTAAATATAAAGGGTATTTTTATAATCATAATTAAAATAATCTTAAAATATAAAAATTAAATAATTTATTTAATAAATTTTAATAATATTTTTAAAAAATTACTTTTTAGGTATACACTAAAAACAATTAATAAATTTTTAATAATTTATTATAATAAAAATTTTATTAAAAAAAATAATTTTTTTTTAATTAATATTTTTATAAAATAATATCTAATTATATTAGTATTTTTTTTTTTTTAATATTAAAATTAAATTTCCAAATATTCTTAATTTTTCGATAATTTATAAATTTTAATATTTTTTTTATAATAAAAATATTAATTAATAATTTTTTAATTTTCAAAAATACTTTATAAATAAATTAATAAAAATTAAAAATCTTATTATTTTTATTTATTTTAAAAATTACTTAAATTATAATTTTTAAAATTATAAATTATTTAATAAATTACCTTAATATTAATTTAAAAAAAGTATAAAATATTTTTAAAAAAATAAATAAATTCAAATTAAAATTATTAACAATTATTTTTTTTTTTAAATAAATAATATTTATTTTAAAATTAATAATTATTTAAAAACTATTAATATTTGTCTCGTGAAACCAGACCACCCGCCGGCAGCGCCGTAGGCGGTCTGGAATATGACCTTTCCGACTTAACAACGTCGGCTTTAAAAATTGTCGGCTTTTAAAATTATGAAAATCGGCATTTGATTAATTAATTAATTAATTAATTAGCGCTCGGCGGTCACATAATTTTAAATAATATATATATTAATTTATATTATTATATTATTATTATTGCTTTTTGTGTTGCGCTTAACGCTGCGGCACGAAAGTCGGTTATTTTTATATATAAAAAAGTTAATATTTTAAATATTTAATAAAACTTTAAAATTAGGGTTAGGGTTAGGATTAAGGTTGCGCATTTTTAATTTAAATATTAATAATTATAATAATAATAAAACCGCTTAAAAATATTAAGCGGTTATTTAATTATTAATATTTAAAAATTACCGACAAAAAATAAGGTTCCGACACCCCGACTTTTGTTAAGTCGGAAGGATCATATTCCAGACTGCCTCCGGCAGGCTGCAACGCAGCCCCGGTTTTCAATCGGATAAGGACGGCGTCTGGTTTACGAGACAATATTAATATTAAAATATTTATTTTAATAAAATTTAAAATTTTAAAATAAATTATTAATTAATTTATTTTTTTTGTTAAAAAAAATATTATTATATTTAAAAATTAATTTAATATAAATTTATTTAAAATTTATATATTAATAAAAATAATAATAAAATTATGATTTTATAATAAAAAATTTATAAAATTATATATATTGGTAGATAGAGTTTTATATAATTGTTTTTGTGAATGTTTTGACCCCTTATAGCGGACTGCCATTATTTAAAAATCACACCTTCGTATAATGCGGATAGAGGCCTCAGTCGTGTTCTCGCTAGGACACGAGGCATCGAAGTAAAATCCTAGCTGTTTGGCCAAACACCCGTTCCAAGTGAAAACCTATTATCACAATTCATTGTCTCATGGCAGATCGAAATGGAAACGCTAAAAGCTTGAATATTCAGTAAACCGTCAGGTAAGTTCGGAATTACCAGTCCGAAGAATCAATTTAATGGTCCGTCAATCTCTGGCGACGAACTATCAGTGGCGGCCTTGGCAAGACGGTGGAACCGCATCTTGGCCAAAAGAACGGCCCCGCTAACCCGGAATCGGTCAGCGCCCTGCATTTCAAAAAACCTCGAAAATAATCCAAGATTATAATGCGAGCTGTTCGACCAGGGGCATCTGGGGCATCAGTCAGCCAAGATTCCACATGCCACCAACAGCCAATGAAAAAAGATAGCTAGGTTCGGAAGGTCCGCACAACTCAACTGGTCAGCTGCTAATTACCTTCCGTTTAGCTCCGGAGGTTACTAGCGAACTGTGCGTGCGGTCTGCTTTAACTAGCCCACAAAACCCGGAACGCTCCTCGCTTGCATTCAGCTTGCATTGAAGGTGACAGGCCATGTCCTCGATCTGAGGTTGCATTGCATTTTGATAGCCGTTTCATTAAGCTAGGAAAATCGGGAACAGCATGGGAAAGAGTAAAAGTCCACAAGCACAATTATGCTTTTTTGAACAAGGATACTAGCTAAACCCAAGGGATCCACAAATTCAAAGTGGAGCATAGCTATGCTTAGAGAGAGCCAACACACATTACGCAACATCTGCCAACCTCGCCATCAAACCCGTGCAATGTAGAGGTACTACGTATCAAATAATATTGCTAAAGTGGAAAGATGCACCTAATCAGGAGAAATCATCAAAAGGATAGTATCGGCGCAACGATGTCACAATTCGTATATACGAGAATCTCAGTAATTTCCATTTTCTATTCCGTCGAGTTGCTTTATAAACAGGGTATCTCGCTATGGCAGAGGCCGATAGCTTTTGCGATGCTTGTTCCTTGCACTGCAAGAAGGGTACAGAGAGCAGAAATGCTTTGTGGCATCTTACTGAAAAACTTCCGCTCCGGGTCACACCATTAGCAAATACATCACTTCATCACCAAGATTATTATTTCATCTAGCTCAAGTTGCCCCAGCGATGAAAGGCTAATATTATAGTTGGGCTATATTCAACATTCTAACCTGGCGACTCCTAGTACCCAGCGCCGGACTTAATGTATAGCCCAGTGTTTGGATCATCCGAGTTTGGCCAATTTTCGTCCTGATTGTTGATGGAGGACACATTCTGTGTCTCCTCGGTTTGCTGATATGACTGGTCTTGTTGTAAATATTGGTCTTGTTGGTACCCCTGGTCCTGCTCAACGGCCTGATCTTGTTGATAGGAATTATTTAGCTTTGGGTTTTGCTTATTTTGTGAATTGGATGAAGGATAATTGACAGAGGTTGGTGTTTTGCCCTGGGCGGGGTAGTTGGAATTGGAAGGATATTTTGTGTTCTGGTTATTGGAGTTTGTGGGCCGATTAGAGGGCGTGTAATTTCCATTCGTTGGTCGGTAGTTCCCATTTTTTGGCGGATTTTGTCCGACGTTGTTTCGGTATGTATCTGCAGGTTTATTTTGTCCGACGTTGTTTTGGTATGTATCTTTATTTTGACCAGAATTGTTTTGGTATGAGCCACCTCGTGGTGGAAATACATTCTGCGCGAACCCGGATTGAGAGTTTCCCTATATCATCGACATGTTAGCAAACGATGATACCACATTTTATCTACAATCTAGAATGAGTTTCAATCTTACAGGTGGGCTAAAGTTGCACTTCACCAAGTTTTGGTAGCCACATCTTTGTATCATACACCCAATCTGTTTAGTACTCTTCCAGACCATCGCGGTCATATGCCCAGTAGCTCCCGAAAAGCCTTGGTTGTTGAAATTGTACTGGCGCAACTCGTTGTCGTACCATAAGGCCTTCCCTTGGTCAACCGGGTCACCTCCACTTCTCATGATATTTTCACCTATACCATCAGCTCGCAACCTCGGACTGTGACCGTATACGCAATGCTGAGTATTACTCTGCGCATAATTGACTAGATCTTGGGACCACTCTAGCGGAGGCACGCCATGTAATGCCCGGATGTCATTATGCATTTTCAGCATTCTGTCTTTGTACTGCTCCTGAGGTAAAAAGTCACCAGCATTGTTAGGCTTGTTATATGTAGGCGGCTTGTACGGCTGTTGGGTCCCAGTGTTAGGTGTATCCGGTATTGCCTGTGATCGATTTTCTAGAGGCGCTGCTAGCGCCATGGGCCCGAAAATAACGGGGAAGAGAGCACAATAAAAGGTTGGGTATCTCATTTTGTAAAGCCGTGGACGATTTCAGCATCCACCCTGATCTGTCTCCAGCTATTACAAATGAAAATGGAATATTTGAGAAAAGCACAAAATATTAATAGATTTAGAAGTGAATGGATTCTGAAGCCCCGCTTCCGAAAATGAAATCTACTTGACCAGCAAGTACAATTTGAAAATTAAAAGTTGGGTGGGGGAGTAAATATGGCGTTGGCGCATCCTCATCCCATATCATGAGAATCAACCTTAACGATGATATATATACTGGTCATATGACGAGAATCTAACTAGGCGATTCACCATAAATCGTAAGCTCTACAAGCTTCCAGTGAGAGCTCGTGGTTTGAGCAGTAGTTTGAGCAGTAGTTTGGGCGATCACCATAAAACGCCCCGACTCTACAAGCCCACTAGGTCTGAAGGTTATGCCTTCCTAATCCGTGGAGAAAATTAAGACGTCCCAAGGTTCCATTAGCAACCTGAAACCTCGCTTACCATTCTAGAATCTGGCCTGCATCAGCTCGGCGGGGCTCGACGACGAATTCAAAGAATTTCTTGATTAAAAAGTCGAAACCTTTGGGCGATATTCCCATTTATAGGCAGGTATCATAAGGATCTAAGCTCCTACGGGTTTCCAGAATGTTCGGCTCGATGCTAGCCTCGTCAAGCTCGAAGCCCTTGGTTTGTAATTGATCTATTCTTGTGCCAACACAAATATAACTTTGAAAAATAAACTACGTTCCTAACTAGAGGAATCCTATATGATGGAATAAGATCACGATTACCAGAATCGTTCCTTATGTCATAATACTAACACTTCGTCCACGGTCTCTCAAGCGCGGACTTTACTCGAGTTGAGAGTATTTCTGCGATCTCAGAATATTACTATTAGTAGTAAGGGCCTTGAAATGAAACACGCTACCGAGTATCAACTCGGACCATCCGAGAAACTGTAAAGCAATAACCACAATGATAAATACATGGATCGTCATATCTTGCAAAATAAAGGCTTCGCTAGGTTGCCAAATACACGACCTTGATCCCTCGATCTGAACAAAAAAAGCTCAGCCCTTAAAAATACCACTGGTTCAAGATTGAAGACAATTTCAAACAGTTTTAACTTGGCTCCCATGAACGATTTAAGCCCCGATAACGCTAGCGACTTCGCTTTTAATGCTATCATCGTTCTTGTCTTCTCCGTCGAGCCACATGACCGCTTTCTCAACAACCAACTCCCAAGTGTCCTTCTCGGCAGAATGTCCGTCACCTCTTTCGAACACCAGAATAGCGGCCCATGTAGCCAAAACACCTTCAGAAACTCCAATCTTGGCAGCTAAATCTTTCAATTTCTGCGAAATGTCACCGTTCGTTTTAAAACTGCTGGCGATAATGCTAGTGAGGCCACTAGACAAGTCAAAGGCGCCAGAGAAAGACTGCAGCATGATCAAACTGTGAATTCTCTCATCTGGAGTTGAAACTTTAACCGAGGGTAGCGAAGATTTCGCCGACTCGGATCTTGAGAAGCCAGTCGTATATGCACTGGCTGCGCCGGGAGGAGGTGGTGGTGGCGCATAAGCTTGATCTAGAGAGTTAATTCGTTCACAATCAGCTATAGCGGCCCCACTAGGTGTACAAGGATAAATATCCATGGTCTCGTTGGCCATTGTTTCTTCGAAGAGACCAAATCCTGCGTCCTCGTCCTCGTCCTCGTCCTCGGAGTAGTCGATCAAGTCATCTTCCTGGCTGGCGATAGACAGGCCCACGGATATTTCGCGTGTGGGAGCAAAGTCGAGAACTGGGGATGAAATAGGAGCCTGCTTACCCATCTGAAACTCATCAGCATCTGAATTTGAACTAGCAACGCTCTTCTTGCGCTTCTCTTTCTTAGACTTTTGAGCCATCTCGTACCCCCACGCCATTGCTTTGGGCTTTTGGATGGGAGCACATTTCGTTGGTGAGGCGCTATAACTCACGTTTTGCGACATCGTAGCTGCTCCGGCCGGAGCTGCTAACGGGGCTGGAAGTGGTGGCGCAGCACTAAGTACTGGTCCCCCCGATGTTTTTGGAGCTGTAAAGGGGTCAACTATTAGCGAATCCGCAAATGAAGATCGTCTCATATCCCCCAATAGCACACGGCTGTTAGCTGTGATGGGAAGACTCTGTGGCGACTGCCGGGAAACTGTGGCTGGGGTTGTAGGCACAAAAGCCTGTGCGTTTGCTCTATCAGTGCGAAAAGTTGTCTCTGGCCGCGCCATCATGAACCGTCTCGGGTTCTGACTTTCCAAAGCCATCAGTTGCTTTTGGTATTGTTGCAATGCACTATCTGTACCATGCGGTTGCAAGCAAGCAAACCCCGAATTTGTTATGGCAGCCATATATCCAGTTTGAGCGGTGGGCAATTGGGGGATGTAGGAACCGTCGTCGGCATCGATGAGGTCTGGTGTTTGAATTGGAGGGTACCCACCGGAACTACCAAGCATTCCTGAGACTATACAAAGCAAAAGGGTATTGTTAGTAAGTTTACTTTGCTAGGCTTATAAAGGTAATAACGAGCAATATTAAACCCTTTGATCTCTGATGTAGTACTTCTGCGCCTTCTGCACCCTCATCCACAGCCCGTTTCCGTTTGAGTTTCGGATTTGGCGACGTTGCACTTTCTAATACCTGGCTATCGCCCAGTAAAGTGCAGTCTATAGGCTCAGAGGCGGTATTTTTTGAAGTGAGAGATTTGGAAGAAGAACTGAAAATAGGAGAGATTGGTCTAAAAGATGGAGAATTTGGGCTAAACATCGGAGAGACTGGGGAAGTTGGGTGATAAGGCGGTGATGTAGGATGACATGGCGCATCGAATACGCACACACCACCGTCAAAAGAAAAAGAATGAGATTCGGGCCCGTAACCAGGTGACGTCGCCTCGTAAGTAGGGGAGGTAGGGGAAAAGCCGTCAAAGTCAAGATCCACAGCCCCCCCAGTTGAAGCAAGCGGCGTTAACGTCAACTCACTTGAGCGAGCATCTGTTGGATTACAGTTAGAATTCCCAAAAAGTCCTGTTTTCGGGCGATCGAGATCTTAGGTCTAGATGTGACGCTGAAATAGGTTCATGCTTGAAGCCGCGCTTCCGAAAGGTTTAGTTGGTTCGGGGTTACCATACCCAGCGAAACCAAAAGATGAACTGAGGCGAAAGTGCTCGGACACCGTTGAAGTAGTCCTAAACTTCACTTCTTTGCTCACACCATACGGCGCCTCCAAGGCATCAAACTCATCCATATGAGACCGAGCTAAGAGTAAAGGCTTCGCCGGAGCGAATCCAGAGAAGGCAAACCCTAAACCCTGGTATCTATGGATTCTGGAGTACCACCATAACAGGGAGAGACCTTGTTATAGTTTTATATTGCGGCTACGGCGACTCCAAGCATCAACCCATCAGATACATCAGAATTTAAATTATTCTTACCAGTAGAGTTCTGCACCCTCCATGAGACCGACGATGCGTAAGCGGTGACAGGAGAAGGCATTCTTCTCCGAATACTGGATGGGAAAGGTTGATTTTGTAGGGGATATGATAGTGGTGCTAAGCGGAGAAGAATGGAAGACATTAGTTCATGATCACTCACCACTTGACTTCATTGACCTTGCGAAACTGAATAACCCGCTAGGGGCAATAGTCCTAGACCGGATGCCCAACGCATAAGTTCGCCAAACGAACCAGCCGGTCGGTTACCCTTAGTCTGATCGGTTACCCTCAGTCTGACCGCCTACCACCCCACTCAGCCAACCC